>OX388329.1:24294111-24513386 GCA_947579605.1 Athripsodes cinereus
TTTTGTCATCAGCAATCACAATGTTTCATTATGTAAACAGTCCCTAATTATTTAGTTTCAGTATTGTTTTATTTATTGTTACATCCATTTTGGAATTAATTCAATACAATGAAAAATGTTTGACTATAAATATTGGATTTTCATACATTCGCTTGGCAATTTTGTCAAGCGAATGTATGGGAATCTCATTAAAATTGTAATATCTTTATCAATACATAAGATATTTAAAATGTTTTTAGCCTTAAACCTGCCCAGGAGATGAGACCTCGTATAGAGTGTATTATTTTACTTCTGTCTTTCCTTATTTCAGAGTCCATTGAGGACATACGCACATACGAACCGACTCAAATATTTATGTGTGGATTTAATTAATAAAACATATTGAGTCTTTTATACACACTATCTGTTTGATTTTTGAAACCCAATGAGCTGATGCTGTTCTTGAATACAAACTTGGTTGGATAATATTATTAGATTAAATGATATATGTACAATTAAATAGTATGGTTACATTTCAAAATTCTACCTTCAAATTTTTATTAAAGATTTCTGTAAATTTATCAAACCACAAACAATGACAATGATGTGATCCACAGAAGAGATTAGGTTGTGATCGATAGTAGAATGCATTTTGAGCAAATGGAATTCTCTTATCCTGCTAATAACACGCTCTACGTGAATGCGTAACGCAGCAATTCTTTTCGCTTCTTTAACTTCTTCTTTTGTACATACTACGTTTTTGAAGACGCTTGGAGGGCGAACAAGGTGTGATCCTTGTTTTTCCAACACGTGAGATATGTTTTTAAAACCCCTATCAGCCATAACCCAAGCACCTTTTTGGATACATTTGAAGTAACCTGAATCCTCGGCAATGGTGGAATCAGTCACTCGTCCGCCATAGCCACACGAAATGAAGTTAACCAAACCATCAGGAGTGCAAGAAACAAGATATTTCAGCGTATTGCATCCTTTATATTCTGACCATGTCAGCGATTGGTGTATTGGATTGGTCGGTTTTTGAATTTGGATTTCCAAACAATCAATTATTGATTGCACATTTTTATACCTTGCTCGGAAAGCTATTGGTAGATGTGTTCTAATTTTTTCTGGTGATGGCTAAAAAATTAGTTCATTTAACATGCTCGATAATTTGGGCAAAGTGTTGTTAAAAATCCGACATATTGATGATTCCGACATACCGAAGTGGCACCCCAGCAGTGCATATGAGAAGTCTAACCTAATTTTTTTTAATGTTATCATTATGTTCATCACCGGAGTGTGAACATTCTGTGATAATATTTCAATAATGTGATACATATCTTTTGGTATGCCTAAATATAACTGGGGAAGTCTTTCTATTAGAAGAACAAAACCCTGCTGCATTTGTTTACTCAAAATATGCTTGTCCACTTCGGCACATTCAAAATCAGAAGTATTACTATCTTCATACACATAATCTGAATCATGCGGATCTTGAATGTTTTCAAGATCAGCATGATCAGAAATACTTGGTACATCCTCATTGATAAAGCGTTGTTGTTTTTTTGGTGGTGATTTAAATGGAGAACAACTCGTAGTTTTACGAACTACGACAGGCGTAGAGGTTCCTTTGCTCCTAAACTTTTTCCTAATATTATTTGAAAACTCCACCTGCACTGCCTTATCAAGTTGTGGTGGTGTGACTTCTTCTGTTGGGACAGCTGGAATATCGATGTTTGTTTGTACATCCATTGGGATGACAGATGAGGTAGACGGTTCATTGTCTTTGAGCAGTTCATCGATCATTTGTTTCCGAGCCCTTGCTTTGCCTGTCTCTCTTGATGTGGTCTTTTTTGTCTTCTGACAGTCGAAGATATGAGGAATAACATTCTTTTTTAAATATATGTTTCCCCCCATCATCTTAAAACGCATGTAGTTCTCCATGTCATCTTCCAACTGTAAACAAATATGGAAAAACAGAATATTAAAATATGACATTATATTATGATGAATGAGATGGTATGGTCATGTCAAGCGAAGAGATGAGAACTATTCGGTGAGGAGAGCTCTCAAAATTCCTACTAAACCAAGGGGTAGAGGAAGACCCCTGGCTACATGGTGTTCAAATATTGAGGAGTTGGCAGCACAAGATGTTTCTTGTGACAACCCCGAATAGAAGATCCTGGCGCTTACGGACAAGGAGCCCCACCCTGGATGTACCGGGACAGTGAGGCAGGGAGAAGAAGATTTTGATGAATAACTACGTACACATTATATTCAAATTCGGAATCTTATGAGGCGTGCGTCTATTGCAATTCAATCATAGCATATTAGGTATTTTAATACTGCCAGTAGAGGTATTGCAGAAATAATATTAAAAAAAAAACAAGCTACTTACATTGAAATGGTCCTCACACACAAAACGTGGAGAGTCAACACTCTTTAAAGGTTTATTTTTGAGTTCATCTCGTTTCATAGCGTGGCACCATTTTTTGCGTATGTTAACGTCACGCGGCATACGAATAAATACCTTGTCTGGTGTTTTAATTGTAGTATTAGTACACATAGGAACTACACAGTACTTGTAAAAGTTATTCGACATTATAATTAATAAATTAGCACCAAGTAATTATTAAATAAACACAAAAAACGCAACTCCGTAATGAATCTGAAACAACCCCGTACTCACTCTACACAGTAACTCTAACTACACAGCCGCGAGCGCACAAGTCCGGATGACGTCACACACACAGAACAGCCAATAGCATTTCGTTTTCGCAAGTGCCAAAATTATCGTGTTTTATTTTGTAAAATAATAAATAAAAATATTATTTTTATTAGTTTTAACTCTTATTTTATCCTTTATTATATATTTATCTACCATATTCAAATAAATTTAACCACATTCCTCACTACTGCAATGACCCCATTGTCACGATTGATTGACATTTTCATCTAGCTGTGTGGATGCTGCTAATTATAATATCTATTTTATTCTGTAAGCTGTGTGTTTAACCTGTCAAGGTTCATTTAAAGCTTTTGTCTGTCGCCTTCATTGGTTATCTTATTGCGCTCTCATTAAATGTAATGGTACGCAAGTATCATAATTTGTTATTCGCTTGTGACAGATATTGTCAGAGTATAAATATTAACAGGTTGTTATACTGATTTAGGGACATATTTGATATTTTAATACAATCTACACCAATTGTTTTTGAACGTGGTTAAAATAAAACTCAAATGTCGGACAATTGCCTTGAAAACTTAAGAACTACATTTGTGTTTATTTTTTTCTTGGGTTGATTAATAATTAATTTTTGTGTTGGAGAGTAATGTTTATGTCCATTTCAATGAATATTTATTTTGTCTTTCAGATTGAATTGGTTACCAAGTTGTGTAAAAAAGTTGTGCCAAAAATCCCAAAAATGCCAGAAATTGGAACTGTGGAAAGATACCAAGGACGAGAAAAGCTCATTATACTTATTTCAACAGTTCGTTCCAGGTCAAGTCTGGGTTTTGTTAAGGAACCTCAACGTTTGAATGTAATGATAACAAGAGCACAATTCTTAACTCTAATTTTCTGTGATAAAAATACTGTCAAACAATCAAAAGATTTTATGAAAATAATTAATTACCGGAAAGATGTTCAGCGTGAAAAAGTAGTTAATGATACACTTGCAAATTATTAGTAGAGGTAGAGTGGTTTCATTGTTTAGAAGTAGCAGAGAGGTAGCACAATGAAACGCACGGTGTAAGTGTAATGCAGAGAAAGAGAAATTTATTTATGAAATGAACATATATATAAAGCGGCCGATACTCGCCGTCCGCGCACCTCACCACACAGTGGCGGGAGCGCGACGCGGACGCATAACGGTCGACGTAAGTAACCACTCCACTCCTGCGCGACACTTCACATGCAAGCGGGCTGCCGCACAGGAAACATCTCGGGGAGGCAGACACAATATTATGATACATGAATGATATGCTGACTACACTCATCGCACGGCTGGGAATGTCGTGGCGTTACAGCCTTTATTTGTTCTACCCATACCGATACAATGTAGTGTGCCATTACATTGAATTATGATATGAAGAATTATTATAAACATTTACATTAAGAAATATGAGACATTATGTTATATTTACATTGATTAAGAATATTATGAGTCATACAATGAAAGGAACATTATTGTGTGATGCCTGCTACCTACGCTCACCGCGCTGCTAGGAATGACAGACAGGTTTATACTTATCTGCTCTGACATACCAACGCGATGTAAAGCTACAACACAACATTGGGATATTAAATATGATTATTAAGTTATGAAAATATTTATACATTTTAATACTATAGATATGAAATATTGAATACATGAAATATAATTGTGAATTTTTAAGTGTAATATCTTGTTAACTAACATGTGAGAAGCAAATATAATTTTGTTGAAAAAATTTTGAACTGCCATACTGAAAAATGACGTCCATTGAGATAATGTAGTTTCGCTCTGGCGTACAGATTTATTTATTTGTCTTCCAGTGAATAATATGTGCCTTAAGTATTGTTTAGGAGATTATAGTTCGTAGTTACTACAATTTTTGTGCCTACATAGAAAACCATAACTTATACAAATCACATATTGATCCCCTAATTCTTGTGATTTTTCGAAATAGAGTTGGGTTGTTCAGAAACTGATATATCAATTTAACTAACTGTTCTTTATTATGCTGGGAGCATGTGATGGTTTGTGAGTAAAAACTTTGAAACACCTGTGATTATATCATGGAATAACAGAATTTTATTATGAATGGCATGGGCGGGGTAATTACTTGGATTATATGTATGTAATTTAATATCAATCAAACAAATTAATTTAAGATTAATCAAAAACAGATATTTCTTACATATTTGATTTTAGATTTAGGAATAATAAACAATGGAAAAATACATTCCATATAATAATGTAATAAATTTGGAAAATGTTTGACAATAGTCAGCCTTTTAGTTGAACATTCTTTATGTTGGTGCTTTGTTCTAATTGATCTTCTTATTTTTACTTTGTAATTTGTATTTTTTTACATTCATATAAAATGTGTGGTGTTTTTATGTTATTGAAAATTTAAAGTCTTGTCTTTAAACATAAAATAATAATAAAAAAATGATATACAATAAAAATAAGTAACATATGACTTGTTATTATCATATCCTTAATAATAATAATAAAAAGATGATTTGTATTTGGCGCTGTTTCATGGTCCGTGACCATCTCAAGAGCGCCGTGGCATTTTAGTCAAGTTGGAAGCATCTTCTAGGTCAAACATGAAGTTCATGTAATGCTGCTGCCACTGCAGAGGACTCTCTATCTTTATTGGCATCACTTGTTCTCTGCCTCAGGCCATCCCATATCTTGGTCATGGTGTTGTACATCTCTACGTTCTTGGGATGACTCTGGGGGCACCCACGAAGATTGTAGATTTTCTCAACAGCCGACTCGAAGTCCTTCTTTTCGAGCGTTCCACTTTGGTTGACATCAAAGAAAACGTTGGACACATAGAGAAGCTTCTTCTTATGGAGATCTGAGATAGGCATCGTGGTAGACAAAACAGTATTTTTGTCTCTTTCACCCGCTGTGTTGTTGCGAGTAGTCGGTGTTGTTATCCTTCTCTGTTACACTACTGTACATACACTGATCACTACACGCTGGCACTTGTGAGACAACAGAGTGATTCCCGGAAGGGGTCGGTTTTTTTAACACGTGTTTTGGCAATAGAAGCGGGAATGTAACACAAAATGATGACTTGTTAAAGTTTTGAAAAGACAATCAACAAAAATGAATATTAATTTATTTCGAGTTTTGATGAAGTTTAAGAGATGATGAAATGCAAAAACTACGCGGTTTTGAAATGTTAGCGTGCACAAGAAAGTTCAGCACTATGGGACCGATATCTTTCGTAAAATCAAATTATTTAAATGAGCGGTTTGATTTGCGTGGCGGCAGCCAAACGGCGCGCAACCCACTTAATATCAATATTACAACATTCAAGAGCAAAGTGAAGATATGACTCTTTCAACATAGCTTCCTGCATCTTTGAGATGGACGCTCCATTGCACAGTGCTGAATAAATCATCCAATTTGTTGAAAACCAATTACATATTTTACAAAGAGCATATTTTCTGTATGTAGGCTATTTGCAGAATTCGGGGCATAGGGGTGATATACATTTTGTCCAAAAGGTATGATGTTTCTTTATTCTATCATTAATTGATCAAAATACATATTTGATCTTTATTTTATTAAGCATTAAATTTATTTTAATAAAGTTTCACCTCAATTTACCTACTACTACAACTTTACCATCATGGCATATCCCGCAAGTGGGGTAGCCAGTGTGTACATCTGGAGATATATTTCTATGATAACACTAGCTGACCCAGCGAACTTTGTACCGCCGAAGAATCAAAGAATGATTAATATTTTTAATCTCTTTACAAACTCCCGTAATTGTCCAAGTGTGTCATCATATAGTGCAGGGGTTCCCAAACTTTTTTTCTCATAGATCACTTTCACAATTTTGCTGGTTCCGATGGACTCCCTGCATTTCTATACCCCCGTCGCTAAATTTTCGAGATGGTGTAGGAGTTTGAATTATTTCAAAAACTCCTCGGTTTTCTTTCAGAATATTTTCGATATTACCTTTTTGTAATGTAACAGGTATTTGTACAGACTATTGTTAATGTCAATACCGGATACTTTAAAAATATTACGTGTTTAAATTTCTATCCTCCCCAGTCGTCGAATTTTCAAAATAGTATAGGAATTTGAAATATTTCAAAAAATCCTCGGTTTAAAGAAGAATATTAACTCGAATCATTAAGTATCTGGTACTTTTACCGAATATCTGATACTTTAACTATGGATTCTTGGACCTCCTCTTACGACTCGTGAACCATCCCCATTTTTTAGTCACACCAACGTAGACCCTGTCGAGTCTCCGTGGACCCCTGGGGATCCACCTGGACCACTTTGGGAAACACTGGTATAGTGTAAAAAAATAAAATTCATTTATGTTGAACAATTACACTTAACTCAGATTTGTTTATTATCTGCTGTACGTAATGTTTGTAGGTAGGTACTTATTTATTTTTTAGGTAGATACCTATTTATTTTAAATTTGTAAAATTCTTATCCATGATTTTTTCAAAATTGAAATTTCAGAACCACCGATGTAAAATTGTATGGATAACGATTCTAATTTGAAATCAAAAAAAGTATTTCAAATAAAATACAAAATACTTTTTACAAAAAGGTATTTGAAATACAAAATACAAATACGTATTTTGTATATGTATTTTAAATACTTTTATTTCAAATACGTCACATCTCTGCTCCCCACATGATCTCTCCAGAAACGTCTTCTTGTTCTGCCCCATCGCACAACATCTTCGACATTACAGATTCTTCTTATTTCTTATTCTGTCACAAATTTTTCTCTAAGTGCTGCTTATTCTTATGCTTTTTTTTAGTAACTACTTAAAAGAGTATGTATTATATATTTATGGTTTATATTTTAGTGTCTATGTATCATCTTAAAGACTTCATTATTAATATTTTATTTCATTTTTGTTTTTATCAGTGTTTTCAATTAGTTATTTGTTTTATTTTATTGGGTTATATTATATTGGTGAAATTGAAGATATTGACATCAACCTACTAATTGTTAACCACACTGACAAGTTGTGATGGTACTCTCGCAACGCGCGTCAGCGCTCGTCATCTGAACACTCATTTTATTTGATCGCGTGTTACATGTGAACTTAGCCTTAAAAGAGCGATAGTAAGCCCAACTGCAACAAAAGTAAGGATCGACCAATACCTTTTCAATCCATTCCAAACTCTGAAAAGGTTTACCGTTTACATTATTGTCCCCTTTGGTAACCACTGGTATAGCTTACAGCAGGGGTCAGCAACCTTTTTTGAACTCAAAAATTTCTTGAAATCCTCCTCTGTCGGCGGTTTCTTCGATATAAAGTCCACATTGCAATTATTTGTTTGCGTTCCATTTTTAATGAACACAAGACGCAACTGCTCACGTCGACGTTCTAGGGGCTACTGTTTTTTAATATACTATTATTATACTCTATGCTACTGTTTTAATATACTATTATTATACTCTATGGGCTACTGTCGGTTTCAAGCCGGGTCGTGTGCAAGCTCACCGTGAAACCAGCTAGCCGGCGCCGGCTACCAGGCAACCGGGACGTGTGAAAAGGCTCAAGGTTTAGACGCAGTTAGCGCGCGGATTTCAACGGATTAAAATGTATCAGAGGCCTGAGTCAAAACACATTTTCACGTTACGTTTTCGTTCCGTAATACAAATAAACACATACGTACACACACCCTCACACACACCCAAACACACACACACTCTTATTTACATAACTTAAATTAAATAAATTTGAACAATGCACTATTTTAATTCGATCAAAAAAATCAAATAATTCGTGCTATACATATATTATGTCAGGTCGTAATCACTTTCTTCCGTCATCGCTTGAGATCACTATTGATGAAACGTCTATTCACATCTTTTCACTTTGGAGGATCATCCAGAGTGTCACTGAAAGTGAACAAGTGTGAATATCCCTTAATATGCTCTTGAGCTTTGTATTGTGGAATTCCCAAGAAGTATTTTTTTGGTAAATTTGTCGAAGTAGATAATTCAGGATAATAATAAAAAATACTTTATTCAATCAATCAATAACAATGTACAAATGTTGAGACAATTTATCACCAATATGGCTACAATTAATTATTATGGTGTATTTTGATGCAAATATATTTTTTATTGATCATTTTTGATGTTTTCCAATTTTACGTACGGTTCATTGTTTACTTATTAGTAACTAGTTTTTGTAACCCGGCATCGCTTGGGTTTAAATAAACAGATAACAGCAAATACATGAGTTAATGAAAAAATGGAGCAAGCGTTTACGTAAATCAAAGTAATAAAAACCGCTTCCCAATGAAAAAACTCGAAGTTTGAAACCTCACACGCCCATATTTAATTAACAAAAAATGTTAGGTACCTAAATAGAAAAAAGTGCTAATAACCTCTTACTGATGAAAAATATTGATGTTTGACACCCCACATGCCCATATTTAAGTTTAAAAAAATTGCAGGTAGGTAAGTACCTACATGGAAAAAAGTTTTAAAACCTCTGATTTGGGCTTTAATCCCCACGATTTTTTTAATCAATCAGGTTGGCTGCGAAGTTTACTGGGCGAAGGATCATAATACCACTAAGAAAAATTATGGAGAGAAATTTATCTTCCATCAGAGGAAAAATTCTCGGAGAAATTTCTCGTTCTCGAGAAATTTCTATGGAGAATTTTCTCTTCCCACATCACTACTACTTGAGCTACGTCTTTTTCAAAATCCGAGTTGGCAACACTTCTTTATCTTTGGTAGATAAAGAAGTGTTGCCATAAAGAAGTGTCTATAGTTCTATGGCCCAATTCAATTCAATTTTGACAGCTGGATTAAGGTGTTATTCTAAGATATTATTGTAATCTTCTAGTCTACATTTTTATCCTTTTTTTTTGATATATTGTTGCTAATAGTTGTAATTCTAATATTTATTCTCGCAAATAATGCATTATCCGTGAAATATCCGACGAGCGTATCCATATATAAATAGTTTTATTTATTATAACTGACTTGTGGGTCAACTTACTGAGTCATTTTATTTATATACTAGTGACATTTAGATCGAACTCGAAATGGAACTAGAGGTTCATCCACTCACATCTAATCCTACAAATGCGTGGAAGGAGATTTCAAAAAATCAAAAAGTTATAAAAGTGAATTATAAACCACCGAGTACCAAAGTCTCTAATGATAAAGTTAGGATTGTTTGTTTAAGTGATACACATTCATTGACTAATCATTTGAAATTCGAAATCCCCGAAGGGGACATTCTAATACATGCTGGAGACTTCACAAGATGTGGTCAATTAGAAGAAGTAAAGGAATTCAACAACTGGATCGGTAAGAAATATTGATAAGTAAACATATTGGATTTTTTTTCAGACTATGTGAACATAATTATCTAAACATCAATTATTTTTATATAGATATGCAGTATTCAGTATTTCACCTGGACAATAAGAATCTGGCTGAATTTTGTAGATCTATGCAGCACAAAAGTAATATTTGCAATATCCGTGCAAGTCACAACTCCACTTAATTTTTAATATTTGACTGATTTGTAGGTTAGGTTAGGGTTGATCTGCAAGGCTTCTCTTGACATAATCTAAATACGATCTAATTCTAGTCTTGATCTTAATCATACGACGCACGAAGGGATTATGGTCAAAAATACCCCGCCACTACTACTGCGAGATTTGTATGCACATATTTTTTACTAATAGTCACTTCGCGCATCGTATGATTAAGATTAAGATCGTATCTAGATTTTGTCAAGAGTAACCCTACTGGTGCTATTTTATGCTACAGACATTATTGTTGAGAATCATTTCATTGTCATATCATTTCTTGGGTTTGAAAACTATATTTTAAGTAGAAAATACATAAATATGATTTTGATGCATTCTTCTTACCTGTAATTTTACCAAATTCGCTTTCTATTGTGTGCAAAATTTGTTAGAGGGAGAATCAGGACATATTTTTTTAAATTTCCAGGTATATTAATAAGAAACAATACCTGTCATATTGTCAAAAATGCCTTATGGTACAATGACTCTTTATTTCATTTCTTCCCTGTCAAATCAATTGAAAGTTTTTGATTTTAACATTCATCATTATTTCAGTGCAGTTAATTTTTATACATTAAAATAAAGTAGTATGGATAGTAACTGTTGTCTATTGATGTTGTGTTAACTGTAATGGGAAGGGTACACAGAAATAATAGTTATTTTATACTTTGATCGTAGCATATCAAGAGAAACCTATCTATACATATGGTTCACTCTGGGAAAACATCCAAAAAAATAATATATGAATGACTGTATGAACTAATTTTTTGTCCGAAATGCATGTGGAAAACCAACATGCATTCTGTGAACGAGGGATCAAATGATTTTGCACAGGCGATAATATTAGGTGTAGGTTTTACTTCATTTCGCTGTTTACCGTCGAGCAGAGACTTGGATCTGCCCGAGGTGTGATGAAGGCATCAGTATATTTAGAAAAACTAAAATGTTCACCTCTGCTTGCTCTTTTTGCATACTCTTCATGTTTTTTTTTATCTTTCAGGAAAGTTACCTCATAAATACAAGATTGTTATTGCTGGTAATCATGAATTAAGTTTTGATAGGAATTTCACACATCCATTAAAAAAAGTAGAATCTGTTTTGGAAGGAATACCAACTCTTGGAATGGCAAAAGAAAAACTAAGTGATGCCATTTCAAATGTTAACATCAAAGAAGAACTAACCAATTGCATATATCTAGAGGATGACTCATTAAAGATATGTGGTATTAAGATATATGGAACACCATGGTGAGTATAATCATATACATATTAACATTGAAAAAAAAGTAAAAGTGAGCATATCGTCATTGCATATTCAAAAAGGGGTATGTGATTTTATAAATGTTTCGACATTTTTAGAATGAACTGCTTAATTACATAACCATTATATAAAGTGATTCTTAGTATCAAATATTAAAATTCAATACTTAAAGAATAATAATTTAAATTGTTTATGTATGGTGGTGTACCTACCTACCTATGTATTTGTTATATACTTATGGTTTGTTGTATTGATGCTTACTCGTATTCTTTTTATTTATATCACATCAATGATTGTGTGTATGAGTTACATAAATGATTAACACCAATGTATAAATTGTATGTATATGTATATATTTTGTAAATGGCACTTTGGCCGTAAATTGAATGATAAATAAATAAATAAAAAATAAATAAATAAATATCACATGCCAGTAAAAAGTCCAAATAACAATTTTAATGCCCTAATGAACAGTTTTTAAAATGTATACGTAAATAAAAATGTTCCAGCATACCTCTTTTGAATATGCAACAACAATATACTGTTGCATCAATTTCCTGGCAGGGAATAAGCCTGTGAATATTTCTCGTTAGTTAATTTGTTCTACTTGCATGATAAAATGTTTATTGTTAAATAAGTTTGTATTGTTTTTATTTTATTATTACAGGCAACCAGAGTTCTGTAAATGGGCTTTTAATTTACCTCGAGGACTACCCTGTTTGGAGAAATGGCTAAAAATACCTTTGGATACTGACATATTGATATCGCACACACCACCTATTGGTCATGGAGATTTGTGTTGCAGTGGTGTAAGGGCTGGATGCGTAGAGTTATTAAATGTTATACAAAAACGCTTAAATATAAAGTATCACATTTTTGGCCATGTTCATGAAGGCGAGTTTACATTATGTTAGTTCGTAATAGACTGCTTGCGATCAATCATAACCTTTTTAATAACAATATTATTTTAACCAGTAGTGTTAATTAAATTGTTTACATAGAGTAGAATTATAATGTCTCTCGTTGGATTGAGTCATGTCGAACTAAACTGGAAGTTGGTTAAAGATAACTAACAAATAATAAAAAACTTTTTGAACAATTGCATCAATAAAATTTGACATGAGCAATAGTACCTAATTTATTCATGAATGGGCTCAATATTAAATTTTTAAAAAAAATGTTATTGTATTATTTTGATTTTATATGTATTCTCGATTTAATTTTCACAATGTGAATTAGCAATATTACAAAAAAAGTTTACAAATAATTCTTTATTAATTTTTAATATTGTTTATCGTAACAATTGGGGTTGTATTGGTCAGATACAATATACATATCTGTATGCGGGTGATACAATATACATATCTGTATGTGAAATTATACTGTCTTGTGATTGATATTTCATAAAATATTTCAATATAATCATTCAAAGTTTTTTTATCAAATTATTAATTGTGCCGGTGCACACGTTGTAGAATTACATTATTTTGTAATTTGAAACAAGTGTTTCTTTCTACTATTGATTATTAATTCCCAGAGAGACCTCTTTCGACTTATATTTCGATTTATAAGGTCATTAACAATCTCGATTGATAATGACCTTATAAATGGAATGACGTCTCTCTGGGAATTAATAATCAATAGTAGAAAGAAACACTTGTTTCAAATTACATATTTATCAAATTACTTTTACTTCTCACATGTTTGTTAATACGAAATTATTGTCCAAAATGACTGTGGGTTATTGCTACTAGCCGTTAATCTCATTTTATAAACTTAAATTATATTTGGTTGGAATGCTGTTTTGCTTTAGCAAAAATTAAATATATTTTTTTAATCTGTGAATATCATAAAATTATCCGATTTTTTGATAAGTGAAGATGCTATTTATAAGATCATAAAGAGGACTAAAATATTACGTTCATATGTTGCTTAACATAGTTTAGATCAGTCCGGCATCCAAATATGAATGTATAAATTTTATTCGATTGATTGTAGTGTTTTTGTTAAAGTTATAAAATGTAGAAGGCTAAAAACTGTTTAAAAATTAAATTATAATGTGATATTATAATAAAACTTTATTAACGGACCAAATTCAACATACAATGCATACAGAGTGTTTTTTTAAATGGCGGACTTGTTGTGAGAGCAACATCTTACAATCAACAAAGAATATCATGGTCAACACTTTTTTACGGTAGTTATATAATATGTATCTTTAACAAATAGTTTACAAAAATTAGTTTTCTGGTAAATGCGTACATGCATAAAAATTATAATATCTATAATTATAATTTATTCTTTAAGAGCACAGATATTCAACTGTAATGTTGGTACTTTGTACGCATATTTTACACCTAATCCTTTGGTATCTTTGTAATTTCGATACTTACCTCTTTTTTTCCGGCATCAGACTGTCGAGTTATTATGTAATTATAACAATATGTAGACTTATTTGGCTGTATTTTACCGAGAAATTTGGATGGCAATTCATCCGCTGCATAGTTTATTTGTAACTTTGTATTGCATCTTGCTATTTTTTCATTATGTAGCAAAGCGATTTTAAATTTGTTGATTAAATCTTAAAAAAATACATACTTATTAGATTTTTTTTGCTTACAGGTTATGGAATCTCATCTGATGGAAGAGTCATATATATTAATGCATCAACATGTGATTTAAATTATCTTCCAAATAATCCTCCAGTTGTATTTGATATTAAACTTCCACCTGGAGCTCAAAAAAATTAAAATGGTAAATAAAAACTAGACTATTAATAATTGATTTATTAACTTTTGTGTCAATTATTAAAATAATTATAGCAAATAGCAAAATAGTTTAAATAATGATTTTATTTAGTCCTTTTGGAGCATATCGAATTAAAAATATTTGTTTGTTTTTTATAATATTTGATATTGACGTCCGCAAGGGTTCCGTCGACCTGGGTGTCCCTCTTTCATAATACACCGTTTCTATGACAAAAACATCAGAGCGCAGAGAATGTTGTGGGAAGAGGTGACACAATTGGCACAGAGTCGCTCTGAATAAAGGAGGCTGGTTTCTGCTTTGTGCTCCCGAGAGGAGCGTTGAAGGCGTTGATGATGATAGTGATGTTTATAATATGCAAGAACCATATAAAATCAGCTACGGTTTCGCCGTTTCAATGGAGAAGGCAGAAACTTATCATAAAATAACTAACTTTTTATGTCCAGCCTAAATCTTTCCACTCCAGTTGATATTGACATAATTCCCTAGTCATTTCTTAGAATCAGGTCTTCAAGTTTTCAGTCATTTCTCATTAGTGAAAATATTAATAAGTGGCCATCGTCATAATTATGTCCATAGATGAATGCTGTTTAATTAAATGATTTTTTCAACACTCATCCAATATCCGTTAATTTTTCTAATATTCTCACTCCTTGTCTTATAATTTTATTTGTCAATTATTGTTCTTCTTCATTATCACAACACAACAATAAGTGATTTTTTTGTTTATTTTCAGAAACTTGGTTTACGATTGTGTGATGGTGAAGATATTCATGTGCACAAAGAAATACAAATATTATTATTGAATGAATTTACTTAAAAGTATTATTATAATATATATAAAATTTTGTAGCTATTCTCAATAACGTATTGTTATGATTGTATCAAAATTTATACTTTTATATTTGTGGCAATGTGCTTAGTACAAAAATACATTAAAATTAAATACTGTCACACTAGTATTGACAAAGTTTTTGCATAATATGGCTATTTTCTTACCATATTCATATTACCATATTTTGGGTATTTTTTAAATGTTTTCATTATGATTTGCTGTAACGATGCATATTTTAAATACTTTTTTCATATTGTTAAAATCAGAGCCAATGAAAACAGGGCTGAATATTATTTCTAATTTCTTCTTCCATCATCACAAAAGTTCAACTTTCAGTGGATAAAATTGACCTTTACATTTCTGTTCCACAAACTGTTAAATATGTCGTTTTATTGGATTTAAACCAAACTTACATCTGACAAACCAACATAAAATAGAGAAGGTGTGATTTTAATGTGGCATATTTTATACTCAATGTGCATATATGCACATATGGATTAATGCACAGATGTGGTAAGTGCCACAGAGGGATTTTAGAGGGGAGCATTTGGAAACTTTAACTTTTGCTTTGTTTATGAATTTGAAGACTTAATTAAGACATTATCATTATCACTGATTTTACAATATGTCGAATTTTGACTTATAAACATGTGCTCCTCATGTTCTTTTCTATGTTAAATATATTCACTTGTCTTGAAACGTGTTGTAATTTATGATATTAATAGGTAAAGAAATTATTGAAATTTTTGTTAAGTAAAACTACCATTTTATCTTGATATTGTTAAGGTAGAAAAAATGTGAGCAATAGTTAATAGCAATGACCCACAACAATTTGCGACATCATTTTGTGTTGACAAACATGTGAGCAGCAAATGTAATTTCATTGGAATAACATATTGTTGTCTCTCTTTGATATAGGTATAGATACTAAGCATTTCTAATGTATACCTATTTCAGTCTTTCTATTTTGCTTATAATTTGTTCTGTAGTTTTATTTTAACCAAACTTTAGTGATTTTGTAAGTTAGTTTCAAAATAATTCTGAATCTCTAATACTCAGTTACTCTGCCTGAGAAATATTATAGAATGGACAGGTACTCAGAAATGTGGAGGAGCTGTTTCAACTAACACAGGACAGGAAGTCTATGCCAGAGTGATAATGAACGTTGCGTGTAACTTTGAGCTAAATTGTAGTAATTTCTTTATTCTATTAGATACAGTTTTGACAGGATTCTTTAAATAAGGAGTGAAACTCTATATTATATTTTTATTAATAGAATTTTAAATTTATATCAGGTAAATTTTACAAGATCCATATTTTTTTGTAAGATTTTTTTGAACTACAGTGCAGAAACTACCCTGTGCATATTGCCAGAGATTCACTATTACTGTAATAATAATTATATAAATGTATATATGCACTATAATGTAAATCAATTACCACAATTCTTCTTCTTCTTTCTGTGCTATGTCAGATCCCCCCGACGTTGACGATCACTCCGGCGAAAACCTCCTTGTCCTGTGCTGCTCTGAACAGGACAGGGAGGTTTTCAACAATTGCTTACAGAATTATAAATTCAAACATAAATTTCAAATACAATTTTCTTCCATTAAATGCAAATATATTGAACCCTCAGTTTCACAGTTTATACATAGTTGTCAATTAAGTTTTCTAATTATGTATATATATATTTTATTATTATACTCTCTTTTAGATGATTGTTTACTTCTTTTCATGTTTTTATTATTTTTTGTACATTCGTAATATTGTGTTTCTATGATAATCTGTGATCCTTTATATAGGGTGTCTCAAAATTAACGCAAGATTTGAATTTGCCGCCATTTTCGCAGTAAGTTTTTGGCAACCCTGAAAAAAGAACGGTTTGACAGCTGAGAGTTTAGGGTTGGTAAAAATGGAAGCCTAATGACAATGAACAGCGAAGAGAGTTCGTGAAATGGATTAATAATCATCAACAAGAAGATGCTGATTTTTCGAGCAATATAATCCTAAGCGATGAAACACATTTTGACCTCGATGGCCAAATTAATTAATTGCCAAAATTGCCGTGTTTGGGGTTCCAGAACCCACTTGTGATTGGCGAACAACAAATGCACCAACAATGTGTCACTGTTTGGTGTGAGTTTTGGGCAGGAGACATCATCGGACCATACTTTTTGAAAATGAGGCTGGTCGAGCAGCAACTGTTTCTGGTGCTCGAACACTGGTCTTTCTGCCGAAGTTGGATGACATTGATGTGGCCAATATGTGGTTTCAACAAGACGGTGCTACATTCCATACACCCAATGAAGCAATTCAATTACTGCATGAGACATTTCCTGGTCGTGCACTCTCTCGTTTCGGTGATCAGAATTGGCCCCCTAGATCATGTGATTTAACACCATTAGATTTCTTCTTATGGGGTTATTTGAAGTCAAAGGTCTTTGTCAACAAGCTCACAGCCACACGTGCATTACAAGAGGAAATTAAACGCTGCATCAACGAAATTCACCCACACTTATGCAGAAAGCTCATGAAAAATTTCGACAAAAGGGTGCGTAGGTGCCAACAAAGCCTTGGAGGCCATTTGCCCCATGTGTTATTCCATAAGTAACCCTATCCTATGCACTTCATGATTCAATTTTGAGACACCCTATATTATGAAAACACCAAGCTAGTCACCGTGTGATATTTCTATTTTTTATTTGTGATCTTCTACACTGGCTATGCCACTTGTAGTAGATGTTGTGATGGTATTGTTGATGTAATCAAGAATTACCATAAATAATCAGATGTCTCCAATTTGTAATAAAAGTTATTAGGATATTTATTTATTTATTTATAATAATACATACGGCTTACGCCTTTAATACATAGTTATAAACAACAATTGTACAACACCACCATCGTATCAAATTAAAATCAAAACAAAAACAAAATATACTGCATCACTTCAAATTATAAAAATAAAAATTAAACACATTGTGTCACATAAACCACATAATAAAATTACAACATATCAACAGCATCATGTCAAATCATAAAAAAAACTGTATCATATCTAACCATAAAATAAAGTTACAATACACTGCATCACATCGAATTTCAAAATAAAAATAAAACACACTGTCATGTCAAATTATAGAATAAAATTACAGCACACTCATCATGTCAAATCATAAAATAAAAATAAAACATATTGATATGTATATAAAACAGCCTATTTTTTTAAAACTACACAGTGCGATTTTTGGGCTAAATTGTCATGTATGAACTCGTCTGTAGTCCTCGTTATGCCCTCTTTGATGGTGTATTCACCTACATTGAAAATATTTTTTATTATGATAAGAAAAAATTGTATATGTGTTACGTTGCTGCATAATTCAACTTGGTATCATTAGCATTTTAATAAAAGACTGTAGCAATGACTCACATGTGAGAATTTGGCATATATGTATGTATACTTATATATTAATATTGTATTGAATTTTTATCATTGTATGTTACATATGAATTGAATTTTTATATTAGTATAAGATATTTTGATTTAGATGGCATTTATGAATGACAATTATGTGTTTTCCTTTTTTTTCTATATTGATCACAATTTACAACATTTTATTATGTACCATAACATTTACTATGACTAATATTGTAATTTTTTTTAAATAAAATCATATCTACATATGAAATATCATAAATATTGTTTTTACTGTTTTATACCTATTATTTTTATAAGAAACATTGAATTACATATTTTATTATTTATAATAAATTAGGCTATATAATTGTGGCTATAGAATTCAGTATGCAATAACATTATATATAATAAGGCAAGGTAAGGTCTATATTCCCATGAAAAAAATAAAATGTATCATATAAGATAGTAAAAGTAGGAATGCAGTTTCTTTCTGACGAATTGTTATGAGTCATCAAAAGTGCTTAGCGGCATTTTTGATAAATGTTATTTCTATATAGGTACAGACAGCTTTACAGTAGAATTTCAAAATACTTTCAGAATGAAACAGTCTTAAATATCAGTCTATTTTAAAAATACTCAAGGACCTAAAGTTTTTTTTTTTATTATTTTAACATTATTTAAATATATCAAACATACCTATTCTAAATAAAATGAGAGCAACATTTGAAATACCAATACCTAGGGTTTGAATGACAGTATTTTCTTTCTGAAAAATAAATAAAGTCCAAGTATTTCCTTGATTTTTTATTGTACAAAATATTTGAGATGTATTTTGATTCTGTATAGTGAGGGCATAAAAATAAATTTTACTTTTTGTTTACTAAGTTTCTTTTATTTGGGTGAAGTAAGGCTGAAGGCATAAAATTTGTTGCCACCAACCATCACGGCGTTAAATTTGTTTTATCATACAACCAGGGCTGCCAACTAAAATTATGATAAAGTCGTAGTTCAAAACGAAAAATAGGTACGTAGATTTAGGAAATAAGTTCGTAGATTTTGGCAAAAGTTTCTGGTGTGGATTTTGAATAGTAAAAAAATAGTAGGTACATACGAAAACTAAGATTTTTGATTTGATAAAAAGTCGAAAAATACGTAGATTTAGGAAATAAGTACGTAGATTTTGGCAAAAGTTTCTGGTGTGGATTTTGAAAAGTGAAAAATAGTAGGTACATACGAAAACTAAGATTTTTGACTTGATAAAAAGTCGAAAAATACGCAGTTGGAACAAAAGCATGTAGGTTAGGCCAAAATTATGTAGATTCGGAACAAAAGTACGTATGTAAGGCCAAAGGGATCAAAAGTACGTAGATCTACGTAAAAATACGTAGACTTGGAAATATTGACCACAATGACTACCTAATTGTGAAATTAAATTACTGACACTGACAGCTGTCATAAAAACAAGAACATAACGTGCGCATAACCTAATTTTTCTAAATATATTTTTAATTTCTATGATATAACACTATGTATTAAGTATATCTGCTGTAAAATTTTGCAGTATTTATTTTATTTATTTATTTATTTTATTTTATTTTATTATTACAAGTAAAACACGAGTGTTTGGACCTTGGAACTACTTTTAAAAGTTTAAGCTTGTACTTTGTTTCTTATCTGAATTTATAAAATCATTAATTCTGCTTATTATCACTTGATGTAAAGATTGTATGTTGATAAATTCGACAATCGTCAGTTCACGTTTGACCACGGGAGAGTTAGTAAATCGAATAATATATAATCTGTGGTAAATCGTAATTTTTAAGTGTCAAGTTATAAAATATAAGTATAATGAGTACTCAAAAAGGACTGACTCTTTTGAAATCAATCTCAGAGTATGTTTTAAAATCAAATGGCTTTGACAAATGCCTTAGTAAAGTAAGTTCGTTCTGCATAATTATTATTTATTAAATGTTTGTCATTACTTACAATATAACAGCCTCCACACAGCTGAATGAAAAGTCAATCTTCAATAATTCGGTGATATTTCCGAGCATTCTGATTGCCTTCCTTACCCTCCTTGGGACGGGTAATGAAGGCATTCATTTGAATATTTCTTCGGAAGATGCTCCGAATTGTCACCAAATGATTGAAGATTGACTTTTTATCCAGTTTTGTGGACGCTGGTATTAACAATAGCTAAAATACAGGAGACTGAGAATAATTAGGATTAATCTTTACACATTTTTGATATTGCTTGTTCTTGTTGTGCAATGTATTAATCTCAAAAAATTATATCTGTGTTTAACGTTTTGAACTGAAACCAAATACTTCTGATTTGTTAATTGGTAATGATTGTATTTGAACTGTCAATATTTGTAAATATCACATGGCAATAAAATTGTCAAAAAGTACATCTATTGTTTTTTAGAGTTTGTGCATTCTTTTGTCAATATTTTTACATTAGTTCCCAATTCAAAAAATAGATCCAATTTGTTATAACCTACTTTCAATACACATTATAAGTTCTATTACCCAATTTCACATTACTAACTGTAATTCAATGTTGGCCTACTCGATTGGTACAAGATATCCCATCCAAATGGTGGCAGAACATAAAGTTCAATTATTTCAGCTGCTAAAACTAAAATCAGTAAATATTTGATTGTTTGTTGCGGGTTTTAGATTAAATTTATTTCTGGTGGAGAAGGAAACTGTACCGCAGAGTTTGTGGTTGAACCAGAACATACAAATGCAATGGGAGGATTACATGGAGGCTATATTGCTACTCTTATTGATTCCATTTCGACATATGCTTTGATGACTCGTCCTGGAGGGGAGCTTATAGGCGGTGTTTCAGTAGATATTCATGTTAGGTGAGATGAGATAAACATTTTCTATTTATTCTATTGATTTTACAAAAAAAAAATATATCATGAGCTCAAACTTGTTCCATGAAATTCCTAACAGATTATGACTCTCACTCTTCTGTAAGTTTTTGAGTGCCCTGTACTAGGCAGTAGCTTATTCAACATCTTCAATTTAGTAATGAGGTATGCTGCCCATTGTGAATCTCTTAATTTTTGTTGACAAGGAAAGAACAGCAGACGGTTTAAATGTCTATTACATCATTCTGTAGACTAATCCATATGCCGTTATGGTTAAGAAGGATAGGCAATCAAAAATATAGGCATTAAAAATTTACTAATTATTTGTTTTCAGTTATTTGAAAGGTGCTAAAGAAGGTGACGAAATTTTGATCAATGCCAAAACAATTAAAGCTGGAAAAACACTTGCATTTCTTGAAGTTGAGTTGTTGAAGAAAACTACAAATGAAGTAATTGCAAGAGGTTCTCACACAAAATATATTGGAACTCCAAAAGGATCTTAGAACTATATTACATACTCATTTTTCAGAATTTCTAGTGTAAAAAAGATATTCAAGTAGTAGTATAAAAAGTATTTTCGAATATAATTTTGTTTATGTACTTAATTGAATAAATATATATTTTTATGTAGAACTTTACAAAATGTTAATAGATATTGTTTTAAAACTGTGAATTTATTTTATATTAAATCCTATTCATGATTATTTTACCCGAAGATTACATGATCACACATCAAGATGATAACATATTTTTACAATGTTTCATAGCCTAAACCAGTGATTCCCAAAGTGGTTCAGGTGTACTCCCAGGGGTCCACGGGAGACTCGACGGGGGTCTACGTTGGCGTGACTTAAAAATGGGGGTTCAGGAGTTGTAAGCGGGGGTTACGAAAGTATCAGATATTCGGTAAAAGCACCAGATATTGACATAAACAATAGTCAGTATAAATACATCCGGTACATTGTAGAAAAAGGTACTGTGAGAAAATATTCTTTAAGAAAACCGAAGAGTTTTTGAAATATTTCAAATTCCTATACCATTTTGAAAATTCGGCGACGGGGGGGGGGGGGTGGGGGGAGGTAGAAATTTAAACATGTAATATTTTTAAAGTAAACTATAGTTGGTACAAATACCCGTTACATTGTAGATAAGGATACTGTGAGAAAATATTATGTAAGAAAACTGAGGAGTTTTATTAAATATTTTAAATTCCTATACCATGTTGAAAAATTAGCGACGGGGGGTAGAAATACTACAGGGGGTCCACCGGAACCAGCAAAGTTTTGAAAGTGGTCTATGAGAAAAAAGTTTGGTAAAACGATGAAATTTTGTGTAGGGTGTATTATTTTTCCTTTCTTTTGCCTAATCAAGGTGTCCATAGAAGACATACATACATATTATCAAACTGACTATAATTTTTATGTGGTAATTCTTTCTATCCTTATGTTGAAGCAAGAAGTCGTACTTGTAGGTAATGATGTGCCAATATAGAGAAGTGCATTACAGAAACTAGGTAGGTATAACCAAAATTATATTACGATTCAATGTGGATACGTGGAGGAATATTTTGCATTTCATGGACAGGTGTAATATTCAACACAGAGGTTCTGCATAGTTAATGCCGAAAGCGTGGTCAATATCGAAAAGTTTCATATCTGATCTACGATTTGTTTGACAAAAAATATTACTCGCTTCAACTTATAACGCAAAACAAGATTGAGGATCAATGAAGAGTGGGCAAATAGCAGATATGTCACTGTTGTGTTACATTACGACTAGAATACGACGGATGGAGGAATTGTTGCTCAGAACGAGAGGCCTTCGTTGTAACAATCACCAATGTTGGGGAGACTTGAGACAACACTTCAGAAGATGCACTCATTACAAATGTTTTTTTTAGCTAGTACACTTATTATTTATAGTATCATTGTTATATAAGAAGACATTAATATTATCACTTTATTTCAGATAAATTTTATAAACAAAGTCTGTTTAGAGCAGTCACGCTCAAACTTTTTTCCATATTTAGGATTATCTTACTATATTAGCATCATTAACTATCTCGGTTTCAGGTTAAGTTTAGTAATAAAAGACACAATGATCCTGACTGGACCATGGTTTCAGAATATCCAATAATAGTTGTTCTTTCGTTCTCAAAGTATCCAACAGCTTGGACATCTCACACAGTACACCATTTTTTGATAGTGACATCAGATTATTTGAATGTCGTGGGAAGAGGTCTCTTAATTAGTGAAGACATGCTCCGAGTAGAGGAGGCTGTGCTCTGGGAAAAGCCTTGAGCGTGGTTAGATTAGATGCCTACTTAAATTGACTGATAAAGATTTCTCAAAACAAAACAAAAATTAGAGTTAATGCTTTATGAACTCTTTTGTTTTATTAACTGTGTACCTATATCACGTAATATTGGGTTAGTTGGAAAAAATAGTGCCTTTGCGATAAACTCGATTCTATAGATAGATTTTACTTAATATGAAGATATTTTTATGAAGAACGATTATAATCAATGTAGGGTAAGAATAAATAATTATACTTATTCATTCATTGCTATCAACACAGTAATGGAGTAGTCGGTGGACTAAACAGTATGTAATAAACATGCATCATATTTTTTTCACCGTGCCAATAAAATTTCAGACATTCTTAATTTGCGACATATCTCATTGCTGAATTGAAGGTATTTATGTTTTACATGAATTTTCTTTACGAATTTCCAGCCTTTTAAAAGACACTTGAAAACTTACAGAAAAGAATTGGAAATTCAATTTATTCTTTTTACTGAAGAATTCATGGGACATAAATAATAATATTCTCAACAATTATAATATTCTTTCAAGAATGTTTCTTTTAGCCACAAGTTGTTAATGACTGCTCCAGAATATTCAGTCATTATTTTATTATATTGTAAGTAGGTATAAGATATTATTTTGTAGGTAGGTACTCATTCATACTTACATTAGCAGAGAATAAGTATGTATGTAACTAGGTAGGTGTAATAAAATTATTTAAGTGATAAACTCTACTCCATTCTATAACAAATCATACTTCAGGGACGTGTGCAGAAATTTTACAATTGTGATTTTTTTAATCCTTTACTAACTTTTCGATACAATGTGATTAGGCATAGATTATTAATAAACTTGCTCATTGATTTGATATATCTACAATAAATTGCACTTAGATACATCTGGTATAAAATAGGATTATTCAAAGGTAAGCTATAATCTACACCTAAACACAAAGCCGTAGTTAGATGAAAGAATAATTTCGAAGCTTTCAGTATGCTGGCTTATTAATTAGGCTACCGCTTTGTTGGATAAAGATAAAGCTTACCTACTTAGCGAAAAGAACGAATCATGGGTTCAAAAAAATCTCATCTGGGAAACTACCAAATAAGGTGACGTCTTTCTTAAGCTATAAATGTATTTACCTACGTCATGCGGTCACATAGGTATATAAGTGTTATTTAATAAGATAATTTATACAAAACGATCGTTGAAGAGATCCACCTCAAATATCTCAGTAGTCATAGACTCCTTCTTCTTTACGTTGTGCCATGTCAGAAGTCTGCGACGTTGAAAGTTTCCCTGTCTCTCGCGAGGTCAAAAAGTTCCTCCGCTTTTCGGACATCTATTCACTCTCGGATGTTTTCGAGCCACAATATTTGCCTCATTCTAGCACTCCTTTCTACTACATTGTCATTTAGTACTGATAGCGATACATTGTACCTACTTTTCTCCTCTCATTATGTGTCAGAGAATTAGGTACGTCTGAATTAGTATGATTTGCGCCGCTTTATGAAAGACGGTAGCTCAAGATATGTAGAACTTCCGTAGTAATAACCATATAGACCAAAGACTCTTAAAGATATTTGAGTCCGTTTACATATTTATGTACCTATCTATGAAAGTTAGATAATTATGTAGGTATGTAATATTATGTTATCCTGTTTATCTATTTAGTACCAACGCACTCGTTTCAATTTCTTGTTATTATATTATTCTCTGACGTAGGTATCTATATCATTTTTTCCACTAATATAGGTAGTAGATATTATAATGTTTACAGGAAATAAATCAACATTTTATTTCCCATTTAGGTAAATTTCCAATTAAGAAATTATGTATTCAGTTTATAATTTTTACTCGCAAACCGAATGCCTATTGTTTATGTCTTCCAGTTAACTGCATCAAGTACCTACCTAGTGGGATTCTCAAAAATTGCATTTTGTATATAATATATACCTACCTAATGTTTCCTTTGTACAATATTTTCCTTATGCGCTATAAAGACATTGACTTTTCTTTGTGAATGTCCTGATATAGGTATTCTGCAATGTATGATTAATATGCAAATGTAATCAATAATAAATTTACACTCAACAGTTGGTTATAGAGATCATAGTAGTAATTGCATAATATCGCATTTTTTAAAGTCGGTACTAGACTAAGTATTTACCCGTACTCACATACACGGAATAATTATTATGTACTACTTCAACTGTCATGTCTGATTAAGTCACACCTCATTCACAAACGAAGATTATCGTTGTTCAGATTTTATGTTTGACTTAAATAAAGTTAACCCTAGTCGTAAATAATATTTCTGGTGCATTCTGATCATAAAGCAATTGCTACCGTTTGAAATATTAAAAAATAAGATAATAGAGCAAAATTTTAGTCTTCTTATTCTTTTCGTGTCGGTCAGCAACGACAAATAATAAAAGCACCACATCTAAACTCCCATTCCCTCCCAGAAAGCAACGACCTCTCTTGCAGCTCCCCCTGGGTGAGTTCGCCCCACGAATTCCTCCCAGTGACACTGTCTGGGAGCCATTGGGCATGTCAGAAGGTGTCCAGTGTCTTGCTCCTCTCCACAGTCACAAGCCGTGCTCTGAGCCAAGCCCCATCTCTGGAGGTTCTTGCTAGTGCGTCCTACTCCTGTTCTGATTCTGTTGAGGGTTTTCCACATCGGCCATGGTAGGTCATGACCCGGAGGCAGGGCTTCCACTGGGCTGTTAAATATTGTCCCTTGTATGTTCTCCTCTGTGTCTCTCCATAGGCGCACTCTCGCAAAATTTTAGTAGCTAGTGGACAGACTACATGCAGGTTATAAGGAATATACAGATGATCCTCTACAAGCCACAAATGTGTGCATTTATTGTAAATCAATGATTACAGAGTACAAAGTATTAAATTGATCACTCTATAGTTTAAAATTCAGTGAAATATTTCTGCATATTTATAAAAATGAGATGGTATTTTTGGTATATTTGGAATATTTTTGTCTTCGACTTTAGTTTTTTTTTACATATTCCACACCTACTAACATTCAGGTCAGAATTCTTTTAAGGTTTTATTGACTATAATATCATCATGCAATCAGCGTTGATACAGTATGACCACCCATAATGGATGCGAGTCTAATGCAAATATATCTTTAAATACTTGCATATGTCTAATCTTGTAAAAAAACATTTGCCTTTTAAGGGTAGGTGAATATTTTGATGTAGGCATTATAACACTGTATAGTTATAAGACAGCATTATTAATCGGAGATAAGAAAAAATACAATATGAAGTATTAGGTATTTACATACATCTTGGAACTACAATTTTCATTTTCAAGCATTGAAAATATCTGGATTATCACAGGACACAGAATAAAAAGCGATTGATATTAGGTGGTGGTGTTAACAATCGAAAATGTCACAAAAGAGGCTGTAAAGGGCCTACTCAGGTCAGCAGTCTTTGTTTTTTTATTGTTACAACTGTTAACACTTACACAAGGGGGTTGGCGCTTTAGGTCTGCCCAATGGCCCTCCCATGAGGACAACTGAGAAATCTGGACTTCGCCAAATCTGCATTTTAGTATTGATATTCCAAATTAAAAAAAAGCTCTAAGTATAATGTTGCATGTAAGTAGGTACCGATCTTCTAAAAGATTACCTACTTAATTCATACATCAAATCAATGTTCCCAAAAATTTGCGGTTATTATTTTCCGTTTCCTGACTCTTGACTATGTCCTGATTATGATAATATAAGTATATTGAATGTCGTATAAGGATACTAATTACTTTTTACACATAAAGGATATGCTATTATTAGTTTCCCATACTTTATATCTATAATAATTACATACATTATGAAATATTGCGGTTAGAATAACACACCCATTTGTAAGGCGGACAACTTTAAAAAGAATCAGTGCGGGATATGACGAGTTACTCCGAAAAAATCATGATCCAAATTATAATGACCAGAGTTTAAGGAAACATCCAACCTTTTAATTTTTACCCCCTCTCGAAAATCTAAGCTTACGAAGGTCTGAATGCCTGATCTGATGAGAAAGTCTGCTTGATTTTGATAATATAAACATATCCCTATGGCTTTGATATATTTTATGTTTGTTTCATTGTATAAGTATGTGTATTCTGTTTTTTTTTACTACCTACCTATAAAATTGGGCTATATTGTAAAACAAAGAAGATTAATAAAAATAAATAAATAATAAACCACGTCCACGGAAAGGATCTTGTCTTGGAGGTGCCATGATTCCGAAAAATCCTCGTGATTGAAATAGTTTGTCATTAGTCTCTTGCCAACTGTCCAGTTCCATAGTTCAACAAGTAGAAATATCTTATATTCGATAAATCCCCATATGTCTAGTCTTTGTATATTTATTTTATACTTTAGAACACAACAGAACCTTGTAGGATGTCATGCCACAAGTAAAAAAAAAAAAAAAAAAAAAAAACACAACAGAAAGTGAAATATCATCTCACTGTTAAAGACATACGTTGCCTTTGTTCCGTTTAATATACTTAAACAATTGGAATTATTTATTTGCGGAATTGAAAATAGGTACCTACCTACATTCTTTTCCATAACTATATATTATTAGTATATAAAGTGAACTGTATATCTTATATATATTTTATTTATTTGTGAAATTGAAAATAGGTACCTACATTCTTTTCCATAACTATATATTATTAGTATATAAAGTGAACTGTATATCTTATATATATTTTATTTATTTGTGAAATTGAAAATAGGTACCTACATTCTTTTCCATAACTATATATTATTAGTATATAAAGTGAACTGTATATCTTATATATATTTTATTTATTTGTGAAATTGAAAATAGGTACCTACATTCTTTTCCATAACTATATATTATTAGTATATAAAGTGAACTGTATATCTTATATATATTTAATTTATTTGTGAAATTGAAAATAGGTACCTACATTCTTTTCCATAACTATATATTATTAGTATATAAAGTGAACTGTATATCTTATATATATATTTTATTTATTTGTGAAATTGAAAATAGGTACCTACATTCTTTTCCATAACTATATATTATTAGTATATAAAGTGAACTGTGTATTTTATATATAGTTATTTATTTGTGAAATTGAAAGAGTAGCGTTGATTGTGTGTGTGCATTACCAATTAAAACAAAATTTTCAAATTGATCGATTTGTCGAGTTATGGAATAACAATAATTATGTCCGTCTAGCTGAGAGAAGAAAACACAGTAGATACCTAATGAAATAAATTAACAGCAATGTTAAACGAAGTTTTCGCGTTTAACATTTATAAACCACTGGTCAAAGCAACGCTGTAAATAGGAGAACACAATCGTTCTCCGGCGCCATTTAGTGTTTCGGGTTGACAATCAACGATAGATTGTCAACAACCTCGAACACAATCATAAAGATGGTTGCTGTTAGTTGACATGTATGCTCAACAGATGTCGAACACGGTAGTTTGAAACAGGAATTGGTGGGATTGGTGAACGTACCATGGTTAAAGTGCACTTAAACCAGCCTAAGCCGATTCGTAAGCATCGGGACACCTTTCCTGTTTCATACAAAAGGGAGTTTGCACAGTCTGTTGCATAGAGTAAGTAATAATACTTACTACCTACTTATTTGATCTTTGGTCTGTCGGTTGTGCGGATGAGGTGTCTGTTGAGTGATGTTCTTAAATTAACAGCATTTTTTCAACCTAGGTTACTTATTCTATGGTTTTCACAAAATCCATTGTAGAACAAAAATCGAGATGAAGTGTCCAGAAACTTCTTCCAATAAATCAATTTTTATTGTGTTTGTAGTAGAGAGACGATGAACAACTGAATTTCCAGACGATTATGTTTATGACCAAGCCGACCCTGTTCGAGAAGTCGCAATATTTATTGAGTGCTCCGAGTAAATCTAACTTCATTCTCGACAACGTTTTCGAGTGGTGAAGTTGTGTTCTTATTTCTCAACACTTTGTTTGTATTCTAAAACGAGCTCAAGTAAAGAAAATAACAACACTGTAGAATAAGTAGAGTTTCAAAATGAAACCAAATATTCTCTTTTTCGTGTTAAAAATAGTTCTCTTTGTGACATTCGTCTCTTGCAGAAGGTAAGAAAAATATTTACTCCTAAATATTTATTTTATAATTTTATCGTTTAAGGGGAGGTACATTATTATCTACTGTGTTTGTATTGCGAAATTGCAATTTGATAATATAGCTTCGAGAGTAAAAATTCCACTTTTTTTTTAATTTTTTTTTTCATTGTATTGTATAAGGCTGGTACCCGGAATCCATCCCTTGTAAGACATTTAACAACATTTCCAATTCAACGACAAAGTATCTCACTCATCCCGATTGTTTTAATCTTTATCAACACGAGATCGACTTGCATGTTTATTACATGCAGTTAGTCCGCTGACTACCCCACATTTGTAGGAATGACCTGATGATATATGAATGAATGAAATTATTTGAAGTGATAAATTCAAATATCGTGAATTTTTCATTAATTTTATTGACTCTTAAAATGTTTTCGCCCACTCTCTCTAGGGGGCATTTTTAAGAGTACATTTGAGTTAGAATAATTATTTAGTATAGGTACTTGGTACTACATACTTATTAGTTATCATTTGTTACCTATTATCTTCATCGATAGTTTTGCAAATAAGTTGTGAAAAACAAAATATAATATCATAGCTAATTGTTGTTTTTTGTTTCATAAAAACTTCATAGGTAGATAATTATGTAGTTTTCTCTTGACAATTTGACGCAACAAACTAAATGGCTTGTCCTACAAATAAGGTAAACCGCAGACAAACAGCATGTAATAAACATACAAGTCGTCCTCTCCGTGTCAATAAAAGACGAGGAGAGGACGGCTTAAAAGTGTGAGGCGGGTCTCTCTTCATCGCTGAATTGAAGATGTAAAATGTATGTACCTATGTTTGTATGTTGGATGATTTATTCGGCGCCATTTAATGGAGCATCCACATCAAGGGCGCGGATACGTGACGTATAAATATCTTCCATATACCTATACAGTACAGACAGAAAAATTACTGATAAGATCCGGAGACCTATTCTTCACTGAGGAATTCACGGATACAATAATATTATAAAACAATATTGTAATATCCCTTATGTTAATTACTTGTACGTACGTATTATTTCCAGTAGGTACTTTTGTAATATTTCTATACATAATAAATAAATCTTGAATGAGTCATTTCAATGGTTCATCGGGGTCGAACCCCCAATATAATAAGATACTTATAACATTTATATATAGGAACATAATCATTTTCTGTCTGATTTTTTATTAGCACAGAGAAGATGACTTAATGTTATACAGATAGTCTGCTGGCTACACCACTTAAAGGATATGCCATGATAGTATTGATAGAACTAGAGGTTTTTTGTGCCGAATTATCCACAAAAAATGACCAGATTTGCTTTTTTTGCAACAAAACTATGTTTGGATAAACTGCATATTTTGGCGACGGGTCGAGTCTCGTACCATAATATGCAAAGGTATGAGCCAAGTCTTTGCCCGACTGTACTCAGTGAAATGGAATAAAAATTTCACGTCATATCATTTTTTTCGTAAAATCATAATTATGAAATTATGTCCATGGAATGCAAGTTGGTTTTCCGTTTGCATTTCGGATGAAAATTTGACTGGCCAGATATATAATTCTATATAGGAATTGCTTAAGATGTAAAAAATGGTTCCTTTAATATTTCTCAAAATTCGCTTATCATCATCTTCCAGTCCCATATAAATTAACAATCGTTTGAGTTTTCCCTATGAAGCGATGTTCCGAAACAATGTCCTTAGCGTCATTCAACGTATTGTACTTTCCTTATTACACATTATAGTAATAAGGACAATAAAAGGTATGATCGCATATTATAAAGATAAATTATCCTCAATAGAAGATACCTAAATAAATTAAATAGAGATTTAAAACCACTCTAGATTAATCATCCCAGTTAATTCAACTCACCGATATACAACCTAGTTGAATAGGTATTATCTAAGTAGGTATGTTGTATATGATACACATACATTTATATGTGAACTTCCTTTAGGAGTGCATGATACAGAGTTTCGACGCTTAAGGCTTGGTTAACATTTATACTTCTTAGTAGGTAAATCCAGTACCCGACATCCACTTGTGTCAAAAATTCATAAAATATAATTTTTATATAGTTTAGGTATACATATCAAAGGGGATTCCAAAGATAGAAGGAAAGTTAGTATGTAAGTATATGAAAATTTACTTCGAAGTGGGAAGGTGCCCTCCCTAGAAATCAGACTCAACATCATGTGGTTTCAAAATTTGTATACAAAAATCAAACGGATCGTGAATTAACTTTAACAAAAAGAACACTTTGCAAAATTCTGCACAAAATCGATGAGATTTTGAAATATTTCAAATTACATACATACATCTTTTTTCTTGTCCTAGCTGGGTCGGGGGCCCATTGCGCCTAGGTACCTACCTACCGCTGCTTCCAGGACCTCTGGCAACTCTGGCTTGTGAAAAATGTAATATTTAAGTTGTACCTACTATATAACATGTAATAAGCTATTTGTTTGTATTAATAAAAAAAAAACCCAAACCAAGCATTTCAACACAAGTTTGTCACCTGCCCTTGCCAGCTTCTTATTTATCTATTTATTTTATTTTATTCTTCACGGTTATATTACATAATAAAATAGTGTCCTAAAAATAACAGTTATACAATTCAATGTACAGAGGGCGAGTTAATCGTTAAAGTGCGATGTCTTCTAACTAACCCTTCTTTTAGGTTGGCCCACCGGTCTTCTGCCCTCTCCCACAGCCTCCATAGATTTATATTTCAAATTTCTCTACAAAAATGAAAAATTTAGTGTAGGATTTTGTTGGGGGCTCAATTAAATCCCCATGCAAAATCGTAAAATCCGAGAGTAAAAGAAAATAATATGTTATAAGAATTATCTGAGTTCCTGTCCCTCTTTGAAAACATTTCTTGTACCTACGCCCTTGATAGGTTCATTCCTAAAACGCATATATTTTGTCGAGTGTGTCTCATTCACGTGGGCTAGCCCACGCAATTATATTTAGGGGAGAGTGGGGTAATTGCGAACACTTAAGGAAGAATTGAAATAAAACAAAACAAAATTAGGTTACAAAAGATATTTATTGCTTAATGTTTACATAAATTAATCAATCTTAAGTTCTCGTAATCAACGTAGATAAATTTTTAATATAAAATCAAATTCTAACAAAAAAACAAAACCTTTGGTGTCCGGGATTACCCCATACCGTGTGGGGTAATTACGGACAGCACACGGTGTAATCACGGACATAGTCTAATTGGCACAAAAATGCAAAACTATATTTTTATTTGAAGTTGGAATCGCGTGATGCACGTGCCGAGTATTTTAAAGCGTTCTTTAATTAGACGTTACTACACAAAATAAAACACAAAAATTCTATGTTTTGCTTATACTATTATACACCTATTCAATTTTACTAAAAAATTAGATGAAATTGTTGAAAAACAATCAAGTTAACTTACCTTGTACAGCGCGCGCGACCCCACTCCTCTACTCACTGTTTGGTACTGCGTTCGGGCTCGACTCGCGATTGTGTCATTAGAAATGTCTTCCATCCTTTTCTAACCTAGCTAAACTGGCGTGTCCGCCATTACCCGCCGTCCGTGATTCCCCCACTCTCCCCTAATACCTAATGATAATATTAAATTTTATATTTTATAATATAACTCATGCGACAATATTATTAGGTATTAGAATAATTATGACTTCATTTCATTATTCTTCATTACAATTCAAGAATTTAATTTAATACCTATACTTCTATATATTATTGTATTGTCATATCAGAAAGGTCTGTCTACCTTACTGTAATTATTATTCACCCGTACCTACTTATAGTTACGGAATAAAAATCGCTAATCCATCTTTTATGTTCGGCTATACCTACTCGTATTATCATAATATGTGACCCGTTTCACACTAACATCGTTTGTTAGCTTTATTCTGGTTTTAGGTATGTCTGACTAAATTTATTTCCGGCTGACGAATGTTTTTGACCACAAAAGAAAAGCTGCATTTTGAAAAATTTAAAACTTATATCCTGGAACAATATTTATATTGATGTTATAGGCGCATCACGAAATAAATAACTTTTTGAGTTTAATCAGAGATGTCACTATTCTCTTATTATTAGCCGTGGTTAAATATCCCTTTTTAAGTATGGACTATTTTTTATTAAATAGGTGGCTACCTAATGCGCATACATAATGTGGATAACAATGAAATAAAACATTTGTATTAATAATAACAAATGCCTTCATTATGATATGCCATTTATTAAATTATTCACTATACCTAACCTACATACATATGGGTAGGTACCTATAGTAGGAGTAGCGCTGACTAACAAAAAGGGAGAAAATAACTTTATTTTCTTAATATGATATCATACATATTATAGGTATTCAACGCGCTGTCATAAAGAGTGATAATTATAATATATGCTTAATTGAATTGTATTATAATATAGATGCAGATTATATTGACATTTAAGTCCTTGTTTGAAGGAATAATATAAATCATTATACGTACATGAAAATAATAACAATCAATATTATTTATTCATGAAATGTTTCAAATATTTTTTAATTTTTTTATTGATTTTCTACTTAAGCCAGCCTAGAGCCAGTTTGTAAGCTTTGAGACGCCTTTCTCACTTCTTCCGATTAGATTTTGAAAACATGGTTTTTAAATGAGTGCGTCCAGATAGTAGGATGCGAACGTCAATCAATCTTCAACGATTCGGAGCATTCTCCGAAGAAATATTCGAATGATTGCGTTTGTTTCCCGTCCTTATACGGGTTACGAAGGCATTCATTCAAATATTTATTCGGAGAATGCTCCGAATCGTTGAAGATTGATGATTGATTGACGTTCGCATCCTACTATCTGGACGCACCCAATCGAGATGTTTTATTAGTTTTATTTTTTCATTACTACGTAACCCATTGCCTTCAGTTTTAAAAAAATATATCATACATATACAGTTAATATTTTATTTTGTTTCGATATATTATCTTTGTTTTGTTGTACTTAATGAAATTATCATAAATAATAGGTATGCTTAGTATGCAGTAAGATTTAATAAATAAGGTCTATTTTATGGTCTTGGTTGGACCATGAAAGGTTTAATCACGCACCGTTTTAAGATGTTTTTATTGCAGTTCTCGATCTGGAAAGTCAGATGTTGCATAGACAAAAGATTTATATTGTAAACAGATCATCGTGATCAATACAAAGATCTAAGCTTTCTATAGTCATAATAAACTTCTTAGATCAATCATTCAAAGTTATATCAGTCACACAAATAAGTTTATATAGAGTACGAAAGATTAGAATGGGAGTTAGAAAATAATCTGTGAATTGATTGTGAATACATTATGTACTAGATTTATTAAAATGAAATGAAATATAAGTTTTTTTATGAGTTAGAATGATGTATGTATATTGTATATCGATGCAACGAGAAGATACTCTAGGTACACCTCAAGAGACATTGTGTTACAATTGAGACCGCGAACATTCAGTTTAAAATAAAATGACTCTACAATAATTAATAGAAATTATTTTTTCATCCCGAAACAATAAGCGTTCTTGTCTCTTGTCAAAATAAGTAAGTTTTCTTTAAACAAAATGTGAATAATCTACAAAAAATACGAATTTAGGACTATGTATTATGGCATACCAGATATAATTTAATTCACATCTAGGAATATGTTTCTTTGGCGGATATGTTACTTACTTAACATTAATCGGTAAATTGGATAAATTGAAGGTACTTACACACTGCAGTCTTTATTTTGACATTGACTCTGACATTAATAAACATAATATCTAATCTATTCGAATAACATCATGTAGATTAGAATGTTATTGTTTAGTTAAAAAACTCGATGAATAATGAATTATGACAATAATTATGTTAAGTTAGGCACAATGATATATATTATTTTAATGCTATTTTTTTCTGTGAATTATTAAAATTAATGTACATAAATTGTATGAACGATAAAATAATACCCATTATTTTTTTTTCAATTTTATCGCTTTGATCTTTAACTGAAAACGATATAGGTGTTAACTAAGCATTTTATTATACCAACCTATCTCATTTGTAAACAAATGGTAAAAAAAGTGATGTCGTTGGTAGCGTTGTGGTATAATCTCAGAATTATTTAGTCAAATTACCATGGGCTCCAATTAATTTCCGTTTTCTACAAGTTCACATTGCACACTGTGAAGAAGTTTGGGATATATTTGAGTTATTACAATAATATATTTTTTTTAATGTGTAATAATAATTTAAGTTAAAATGTTTAATAGTTTATAATTTATTTTTTTATTAGGTTACCGGTTGAAATCGAAACGAGAACTGGAGACTATGTAAATTATCAAATACAAACACCTTTATTGGATCAGGGAACATACAATCTTCCAACAGCTCTATGGTATAACACTCAGTTGCCAAATTTGTATTGGCCTTTAGAGCCAGCTCCGATACCAAACAATATACCAAATCAAAATATACCTCAAGGTATTTTCCCAGTTTATAACGCATTACCAAATGTACCAACATTGAATGTGCCGTTTGGTAATAATCAACCGCCGGTATACTACCCGTTATATCCACCAGCCGTTCCTGATATACCGAATGGTATTACACCAAATGGTTATAATCCGAATGGTATTACACCGAATGGTTATAATCCAAATGGATTGTTCCCACCTCCCATTGTACCAAGACCAAATTTACCACCAGTAATACCTCCTAGAAGACCAACAACAGAATTGTAAGTTTCATAATGAGATACATCATATTATAACAATAATATGTTGACAGTTTGTCGGCCTAACAACATATCTACCTATGTATACACCTAATAGATATTCACCTACATTATATGAGTATTATTATTATTATTCTAATAATTTTTAACAAGTACTACCTACTAACTAGATTTGTTATTCAATATTAACGTATTATTAACACGCTTAATACTATAAAACACGAATTCACCTAATAAACTCTAAATAATAATAAAAATGTATAGCAGCTACACATACAGTTACTAAACGTATAAGAAGTTGTATCTCACGTCCCAATGATGATATACATAGGTTCACATTGATACCCTAACACTGTTCTTACGAATTAAATTTAGTTTTTTCTAATTTCTTTAGATTTAATTGCTTGAGATAAGTTAATATTAAAAATGTATGAAGTACATTAAACTACTCGTAAGATAGCGACTGAAGCTTTTAATACATAACATTTTGCTTAGTAGGTAAAAAATTTATATGTAGATTTATTTGGCAATCTTAAACATAAAATTAATATTAATAAACGTTACTCTAAAAATGACTAAAATATATCTTATTTTCAATTCAACAATCGCAAGAATGATACCACAATAATATGCTATTTAAAAAAAAGACATTTTGAAACAACAGGAAATAAAATTGCAGAGCCCAAACATTTTCCTTAAAACGATTTTTTAATCGCAAAATTCCTGGTACAAAATAATATCAATAGATTTTTTTACTGATCAATTTGCTTTTATTCTTTACAGGGACGATGATGAATCTGGAAGACGCGAACCGCTTCAACCGAATTCCGATGGTGTGGTAGATCCCGAGGTCGGCCTCAAAGGAAGCCTTGTAAACTTAGGTCCAACGATGTTTGGAGGTACTTTGGATTTAGATAATATGCAACTCAATGGATTCAGTACTTGGATGAAACTAATGAGTACCGCAAAGCCATGGTGGAAAGGGTAAGAAAATGGCTGTTATCTCTCTTTCTATCCATTTCACCACACTGCTTGCTGTACATCTTGTGATATAGATTGAGGAAAAACGGCATGGAATGGTTCTATCTCTATCATCACACTCATTTTTCCATTACCCACACAGAAAGCGAAGGCTCATCGGTGCACCTTTCCATTTTTAATTAATAGGTACCTAGTCTACCTATACTGTTTGTCGCACATTGTGTTTATTTTATTATTATGCATAGATGATTTGCTAAATATTCATGTAGTTATTAAAAACAACATTACAGTCATACGATATATAATTTGAATTAGTAATTCAATTTGATTCTGAACGAGAATGGTTTTTTTGTATTATCATTATGCTAGAATCACAAGATTTGGCAATATAATTCAATTAAATAAAACACAAGTTTTTTTATTATCTAATAATTCATTCGATAAACTCTCTGAACACAATTTTCAATTAATTTTTCGTAACTACATAGAAGATGATCGATTCTCGGATAAATAATTTACATCAACTTGAAATTGATCAATAATACATTTGTTTAAGGTATTTGTTATGCATGCTCTAATGTGTGTTTTCTATTTTGTAATGTGAGACAATAATATATTTTGCACTATGTTTTTACTTGTGTATCTAACAATGTATGTCATACTTTAGAAATATGACAAAGTATAGGTAGGTATTATATGGAAAAATTACATAAGATTACTTCTAGGCAAGAGTATGACATTGACTATATAAACTAGGAAGAGTACTGAGAAGAATATGTTGATTTTAATGATGATTTCTCTATACCGATAATGTAGATTTAATTATAAGATACATTATTTTGCAAGATTTAAGTTTTTTTCTTTTAAGTTTATTTCATTTCAATATAAATATCTACCTACATAAAAATTTTGAGCGAAGCATTTACAAATACTTATTTATATATACCCGTACTTAGCTATGCTACAATAACACCCACACATGAATCTATCTTCGTGGTATATAATAGAGAATTTCGAAGCCTACGATGTGTCATTTGATTCGACAAAGAACACCTAGCGAAAAGAATTGGTAGTAGGTTCAAATCGCGTCTTGGGAACTACCCCTCCCCATTTTGTCTTTCCTAAGCCTTATAATATGATCGTTTTGAGTGTAAAAGTAATAAAAATATCTTTTTCTAGAAAAAAATGTGATTAGGTTTTGTGTGTAGCCTGTTTGTGATAACATATGAGTATTTATTGAATTAAAATGGCCAGTAGAATATTTTTGAGATTATTTGAGATAAATTATTCAAATATAGAAATAATAAAACAAAAGGCTGCTTTAAATTAAGAGTACCTACCTACATATTAAATACCTATTAAATATTTCGCATCTATTTAATGTCAATCTTAAAATTTACGATCTACGTGTTACAGTAGAGAATACCTATTATTGGAAGTATTATTTCAAAATGACCTTAATTATCAACTCTTTTACACCATAGTCAATATATGGTGTGGTTTATAAGTATTCTGTTTTGCATGGTCTTAATTGTACATAAGAAATATTTCTTTTAGATAAATACTTTAATCTTAATACTCTTTTTGAATTTTGAGTCTCTAATTTGTTGATTATATTATTTGAAACTTCTTATAAATTATGTATATTAAGTACTTAGCTATAAATATTACAATCATAAAGTACTTCCTAAACTTTTTATTATAACGATTTTTTTTAATTTTTGATAGCAAATATAATGTTGTGTACCTAGTTTGTGTGATATTTTATGTTTAATTTTTTTTTATTAATTTTACAATTAAAATAATAATTTAAAAAATGTGTTTTGTGTATTCTCTTTACCCTAACATGTGAAATATTTTAACAAAATAACAGTTATAAAATGCAAATCTTTAGTATGGATTTGTTTAATTTACTAACCCATTCCATGTATTGAGCATTTTAGAAACTGATGTAATACCTAAACAAAAGAATGTACAGACTTCCAAATTTATTAGATTAGGAACAATAGAATAGAATTGTGGTTTTTCCGGCATAAAAGGGGTATGTCTACCTTTTTCTTATTAAAAGTTTGAATAATGTTCTGTAAAAGACAGGATTGAATACCGTTTTTGAATAAGGTGCTAAGTGTCAGAATATTCAAATAAAGATACAAAGGTAAAATGTGATTAGGAGAAATAATATTTTTATTATAAGGAAAATAACGTAAATTCTTAATAAGAATAAAACTTTGCAAATTATATAAGTATTTTTTTTTCAATTAAAACTGATACATGTATAAAAAAATTTAAAAAATAAACGAAGAAAGCTCTAAATCCCAACTTCAATATCTTTAGAAGGCATAAAAATTAATACTCTGGCAATATTTGCAGTCAGCTCACTGAGAAATAAGCACAGATAACACCTTAAAGGTGCACTACTTGTAGCATTGGCAAAGGCACATACTCGTAGAACAAATCTTCATACTTACCTATCTCAATCTTTTAGTTTTTCGCACAGGTGTTCCTTATTTAAAAATGGTATTCACTGGTGATCGCAAAAAATTATCTTGAATTTAAGGTGTTAATATTTCATGTACTTGTAAGACATTGAATTCGTTATCCTGAATGCATCCTTTTTAATTGGCATGGATAGGACAATCTGCATGTTTTTTATTCGCAGTTGATCCGGTGGCAACCCACTTATGGGAGATGCCGGTATGGTATGTATGGATGCATTCTATTTATTTTAACAAACAACAAGAAAGGATGTAATTGATATAATTGTCGACCGACAGTACCTACTTGATGGAAGTTTTGAAAGACTTATTTAAGAAAGTTTTAATTTTATTAATTTGACATACAAGCAGTCAATGACTGCCTATGCAATCGGCACCCGCAGAAGCCTCACTAAGTGAATGCCTGTATCAATGCGAACCTTTCAAGGGATTAGGAAACTATTCAATACTGTATGTGTAGATAGTTTTTGGGGTCCGTGGTTCGATACCAGGTGCCGGCAAACTCCCCTTTCACGACACAAGCTTTTAGTAGCTTACTGTGAAAGGTGTATAAGGTTGTATTTGGGTTTATAACAAAAACCCAGATATATCTTTTTTTAAAAAAAAAAAAAAATTACAAAATTGTTAACTGCGTGATTCTGTCGCTAATTCAATAATCCAATTTGATAATAATTGAATAAACGACAATGCCACAGTGCAAATGTAAGATACTGATTAATTTATCATCTCTTTTAAACGACTTTATTTTATATCTACTTATAAGTGTGAATTGATTTATAAACCTACTCAATTCCTTTATATATATATATATATATATATCATCCTATTTAACTTATAAATAGTCTCAATCAATGCAACAATGATAGGTACTTCTGTTGTTGCAAATTTACGCTAGAGTAACTATATATCGACCAATTTGTCAATTCTAATCACTCAATCTAACTCTCAATCGAGCACAAAATGCAAATACATACTAGCCTCCTCCATACTATAGCGTCTTTGCGTCACTTGAGTCACTCCTTCCCGTGACATTCTTAGCACGTGATGACGTGAAAAGGGACGTTTAGGACGCCAGAAATTTTGCGGACGAAATACTCGCGATCTAAATGATCGAATAACACACACACAGTGATTGTTCGTTTGTTTTCGAGTAAGTATCTTGTAAAGAGCAAATATGCGTAAAAATAACGTATAAGACATTTGAAATCATATTATGAGTTGTGCAACCCGGATTCTGAATGTTTTGACTGTTGTTGGCACGTAATATGTGTGTTTATTACATGCATTTTGTATGACTGCTGGTTACCCAGATTGTGGAAATTCCGTGATGATATGAATAAATCGATTAAATACTTACAAAATCGTAGGTATAGGTACTTGGTAGATAATCATAAATTGAGCTAATGGCGTGAGTTACATAGTTACAGCTAATAGATTGTTTACTTTTTGCAAATTTTACAATGTCCCAACAACAACAAGTTCAGTTTAAATTGACGATTATAATATATTAGTATTATTAATATTATTGTTGAGATCAACTCAATGATGTGGAGTAACCATTTGAACCTATATAATGTATAATACAGTAGCTATGTACCTATAAGTATGTAAATTGTTAAAATGCTGATGTTCAATCGTTCTCCCCTTTAAACGGATATTACAACTCATCTACTCAACAAACAACCAATTTCCTTTAATCAGTGCTTCATGCATGTACGTACGTATTATTATTATTATACTGTTTACACCTTATTTATTATTAAAACAATGACCAACATTGTGTTAGCTCATCTATCGCAATCACTTTATTAAGCATGCACACACAACTACGCAGCCTATACAATGTTTTATTTACAACATCACCAGAGACTTAATTTTACTGAGTGATAAAATTTTACTTTGAAATTGATGTTTACTATCGCACATCTTACTATTTATTAGGTATACCTAGTAGAGTGTAGAGAAAAGTATCTTAAAAAAAATTGCATGGTATATTTGGAAAGGATTTATTTTATGTATAATTTTTTACTTTAAAATTATAAAGATAGTAAGGAGTAATTCGATACCCAATAAATGTATTCTTATTTATTTATTTTACCAGCACACAGCATTTACCTTTTATAATACAAAATATTAGTAAAAAAATAAGAAAAAATCAATGCTACAAATTTAAAATATGTGAAAACAAACATAATTGTTATAAGCTTACCTAACTATACTACTACTACTATACCATCACGGCATATCCCACAAGTGGGGTAGCCAGCAGACCAGCTGCATATAATAAACATGCAAGCTGTCCTCTTCGTGCCAATATAAAACCAAGACATTCAGGATGGGTGGCAAGCCTCATCGCTGAATTTAAGATGTAAAATGTCATCCCGTGGAGCACCCGGTAAAGAATTGGTCTCCCACTCTTCTGCGTAAGTTTTCGAGTGTCCTGTAAAAGGCAGGTGTTCGAAAAAAATAAGACATTTTACATCTTAAATTCAGCGATGAGGCTTGCCACCCATCCTGAATGTCTTGATTTTATATTGGCACGAAGAGGACAGTTTGCATGTTTCTTACATGCAGCTGATCTGCTGGCTACCCCACTTGTGGGATATGCCGTGATGGTATAGTAGTAGTAGTAGTAAAATGTCTTATTTTTTCGAACACCTGCCTTTTACAGGACACTCGAAAACTTACGAATAAGAGTGGGAGACCAATTCTTTACCGGTTGCTCCACGGGATAGTATATGTAAGCTTAACACAAAATAAAAAATTGTATAACACAGCATATTATAAATAACTGAAAAAAATATATTCATGTAAAGACAAATTTGACAGTCTAGGTATATCTAAATCAACCCGATATTTCTCTCAAATGGTGTAGCCAGCGGTTTAACTGCGTGTAATTAGTAGGTATGAAGTAACTTTATTAGTAAAAAATTTTGTTGTTATTTTTGTATTAATAAATTCCTAGTTAATAGCTTTTATAGCCGTTTAATGTATAATAAAATAAATAAATAATTTTTTAGACAATTTCGAGACAACCTAAAAGGAAAACAGATACTTAGAATAAAAAGCTTTCTAAAGTTATACATTAAAAAAAAACGCTTTTCCAAATAATTTTATTTTGTAACGCAGACTCAGTCACTACCGGTGCATCCATATTCCAGGTGATGTTATCCAGGAAGTCATTTTGATTTAGTGTAATCATCTTTCTTCTGAACTTTTGCATTCAATCGAGACCAATGGTTTTCCCGTCATAGAGTGATTGAATTAATTTCTCTTCGCTATTTCTAACTTTCAAGGTTTATTTTGGATATCTGACCTCTAATATATGTACATAATTACTAAAAAGGTGCATACGTATTTAATTGGATTGTAAATGTCGCTTGTTTTTATTATAAATCCAAACATAGAATTCTACCACTTGTGTAAAAGTACAATAAATAGTTCGAGTTCGTCGGTAGCCTGGAGGTAGAGTCTCGGCCTCGTGAACAAGGGGTCCGTGGTTCGATACCAGGTGCCGGCAAACTCCCCTTTCACGACACAAGCTTTTAGTAGCTTACTGTGAAAGGTGTATAAGGTTGTATTTGGGTTTATAACAAAACCCAGATATATCTTTTTTTTTTTTTTTTAAAAAAAGTTTATGGAAATAAACGCTAACTGTTTGAGTTTTATTATAGGTACTGAATAAAATATTTATTTATTTTTTCATTCTTTTACATTTTTATACGCATACATTTTTATACAAAAAATACATTCAAATTACACAGATATAATCAATATACTGAGAGCGAGTTTAACGCAAAAGCGCAATCTCTTGCAACTAATCCAAATAATAAGGGTTTTTCGACCATGACTTCGTATGTCGAAACCAGGTTACTGTGTAAAATGTAATTATATTCAAACATTTTGTGTTTATTTCCATATATTAATATAGAGTTTTACAAAATAAATGTCAACTCAATCAATACAATAAATAGTTTTATTTTTAAATCAACTGTTTTCTTTAATAAATTTATCTGTTAAACAATACGTAGCTTTCAATACAGGAATAAACGTAATCAATAAAACATGGAAAAATATCAAAGAGCACGTACCAAACCTATACATTTCCTTGGAAAAATGACCAAGAAACAGTTCTTACTTAATTATAATGCTGTACATAAATAGGTACGTAAAGTGATAAGACACTGTGATATGCGATGAATAAAGTTTTACACATTTAAATAAAACACATTTAAATGATGTCTTGATTGATAAAAATATCAATATTATCTTCTATGTATTATCGTAGAAGTATCTCTTCGTAATACGAATAAGAACAGAACTAGTATTGAATATAAAATAATCTTTAGATCGATACAATATCATGAACCAACAGTAGGTATACTGTTGAATTTCAATCGTCTTGTGTTATTTCCGAATAGGGCATCTAGACCTTGGTAACAAATCTAGTCACCGATAGAATAACTTTATGGCAATAACGATTCATCTTCATGTCACAGATATGTAAATATTTCATTCTTTAATATTAATGATTTCTTTATAACATATAAATCTACTTACTGCTACGACTTTACTGCAGAATGTTTTTCCTAGGAGTACCTACCTACCTACCTGCTTGACTTTACCTGCATACGACATCTAAATCACAGTCTGCAAAACAAAATCTATTAGTATTTTTTTTCTTGGTACCTTCACATAATGCACGTCAATTTAATTTATTTCTATTTGTGTATTTGATTGAATTGTGTTTGCATTATGAAAAACAAATAGTATTGTGTTTAACTTACTGTGGTGGTAGATAGAATCTTGGAAACAGATGGGCTCGATATATATTTAACAAAATATCACATATATTTTTTAATTTCGTCTATCTAAGTGCGTAAACTTGCTGCATGTAATGAATATAACATTTATCCTCTTTGAGCGATAAACATATTAAGACATTCAGAATGCATGGTAGAAAGTTTCAATGATGAATTGAAAATGTTATTATTAAATACCATGCAATGATTTTTATAGGTAAGTAATTTGTTGTGTTTGGTGAACAAGTACTAAAATTTGATTAATTAATAGAAGCGTTTTTTTTCAACCATGTATTTTAAAACGAGAGTGACGTCAAGTAATGATAGTGACATGAAAAGTTGAAGAAGTCTCTCGTTGTAAAATACCTATATAAGAAAAATGATTTTTTTTATTAATCTATTCTTTTATTAATCTATTTTTTTTACAGTCTCATAGTGGAATGAAACAGTGGTTGATTTAATTTAAATATTAGATATCTTTAATCTACATATTTCATTAAAAATCTTTTAATTCAAGTCTTAATTTGTATTATATTTGTTTTGAGCTTTCGGTAGGCCGCTGTACTGCTTCAAAACTTTAACTTGAAATGTCTTGGAATATTAGAAAGTTTAGTTGTTAGTTTATGGGACTGGAAAGTTGAAATAATATTTACTTTACCATTTACATGAATAAAGAAGGAAAGAAACTTTCAGTTCTTCGGTTGCCTGGAGGTAGAGTCTCTGCCTCGTGAACAAGAGGTCCATGGTTCGATAACAGAATATGCCGGCTAACACCTCTTTCACGACACAACTTTTAGCTTACTTTGAAAGGTGTATAAGGTTGTATTTGGGTTTATAACAAAACACAGATATATCTTTAAAAAAATGCATAATTTATTTTAATGTTCAGATTTCATAGGTATTTAAGGAGTTCATGAACTTGATTGATTGTGAGAATTTGCAGCTTTTTTGTTGTTGTCAAATTTGAATGGGGAAATGTTACATCATAACACAACGCCTTTTTCAAGTCAATAAACTTGACTCCATTTTTTTGTTACAAACACGATAACGGGTATTCTCATTGTATGCAAATCATCGCTTATAGAGTATATTTCGTTTCCTACTCGTTAAATAGCTAGAATCTACATACATAATGCTATTGTTACTTATAGTATACAACTTTAAGCGTGTTATATTAATAATTACGTATGTTGAGTCGTACCTACCTTAAAATTTTTTGCACAGGTCAACAAATACAATTTAAATTCAACTTTGATGGTTTCGACCCAAATCAACAAAAAGGGAACCATTATTAGAAGACAGAATCAAATCTATCTGGACTGCTGTTTCCGATATGGATTTTATCTAAAATCTTATTTAGTATCTTTGAAATGTCAAATGCATATTTGTTCTTGAAAATATATCCCGATTTTTACAATGTCCATATTCTATTTGAAGGTCTTCAAAGTCTTAAAACAACTTCTTTATATGATATTTATTATTTTTGAGAATAGATAGCTTATTTACAAATAAGAATACCTACATAAGTGTGCTGTAAAAATAATTGTACTACATCACCAGGAAATGGTTGAGATGAGTCAACTATTCTGTTAATTTTTGATGGATCGCTATTTTTAAAATTGTATGGATAAATAGTTTTGAGAAAGATAATTTTTCAATATATTCATGACAATTCTACTTCTTTGCCTTCTTTGTTCACTGTGCATCATTTCAACTATTTAACTACTTAACTTTATGTTTTCAGTTCCAACGTTTGCATTGAAAGGGAAGAGAAAATTTCTTCTGACGATGACGAGGAACCCGACGATAAAATAAACGGAAGATCAGATATGTTCTTCAAAGGAAGCGTCAACATACAAACATGTATCGAATATGGAAACAAGTATGAGTGCACTACTAAGTGAGTATTAAAAAAATACGTAAAATTTAAATCTTTATTCAGACCCTCAGAGGTGTTCATAATTGAATAGTCGTCTTGGGATGTAGAAACCCAGATATTCTGCTATCATTTTGGGAGTCTTCCTGGTAGGCGCTGTTCTTCAGTTAATCCATTTTTAGACAATATTGTTGGGATTCTGGGAGGCACTATTCATCCTTTGGACGTGTACGTACCATAATCTCCACTTTTGTTTTCTCTCGTCACGCAATATTATATGCTGATATCTATTCTATTCTATTTTTCTCAAGGCCATCCACTCGTTTGCGAGTGATTTAAAATATATGCTGATATCTGATTAATAATTCAAAATTTTGATATATACCTATGTGATTGTGCATTTTCTTGTAAATTATATAGAATCAGTTTGTAATGCATGCTTAAAAAAACTTTAAGGTCTTTTAATGTATTAATAAAAAGCATTCTTTTGAAACTTTATGGAATAATAATTATTTATGCCAGCATTTTTTGTTATAAATTATTATATTGTACCAAGCACATAGGTACGTTTTATATAAAATGTTGCCTACAAAATAATAATGCGATATTTTTGCACAGTAAATAATATGTTTATTATTCTAAGATTAAAAAATATAATTACAAACACTTATGCAAACTTTATATAATTAATAAAAAGCAATGCGATGTGTATATTTTATATAAGCTGTGAAATGTTTGTTAATTATTTATATACCTGCATATGATTGTGATAATATATTCTTTTGAATAACAGAAATGAACTCATGAATTTTTATTCATTTATTATTATTTATTTTATTCATCACTGTACATAAGTTACAATATTTTATATCAATACAAAGTATCATAAAAAATATCAGTTATACAATAATTCAATGTACAGAGGGCGAGTTTATAGCTTAAATGCGATGTTTTGCGATTAACCCGGATAAAATGAATCTATTGGAACCTTTCGAAACTGAATCTATTGTAAATATAAGTGTCAATCTATTTTAAAATTTGATGTATAATATTTATATTTAAGTAATTTCCGAAATCTACATTTAAATTAATTTGATAATTCCTAAATTATTGTAGGTTTTGCACATTAATATAATTCTTATATGCATCGTTTTTTAAATAAAATTTTAATTAATCTTTGTTCATTAATAATCAGCCACTTTGAATATTAAACATACATAATTGTAGAAAACTTCTTTGTTCCACGTTAATTGTTGTCTTTCATAATCTTTGGTTAATAGCTTATTTTTTCATGAATTTCTTACTTAATTATTTCAAGAAATTTTTTTAATATAGGTATAATATGTTATGCGTAGCCGATTGAACGTTTAACTATGCAGCGAAAATATATAATTGAAAAATAATGTGTAATTTGAATTAATGCTTGATCAAAAGTATGTATAATAAATAATTTAGAGATGCAGCGAACAGTATATTTGACCGAATATTATCTAAGATCGTGTGCCGAATAACCAAATATTCGCCGAGTAGATTTAAGGCAAAACAATGGTGAGAGCGTGCGGTACTCCCGATCGCGCATCTTCGTGTAGGTTGCTACATCATATACTTAAAATATAGACTTGCAGCGCGGAGCATTACTTAAAAAATTTTGTATTCCAACATCAATAGTAACAATATTATTTCACTCCATATCAAATTAAATTAATTTATTAGATATTTGAGGATAAATAAAATTATGCGTCTGCAGCTGACAATGAAATAGCAACAATCTACAAGCTGTTAGTTCCTTCCAGTTGAACATTCAAAATATTTGGCAGAACACCAAAAATAATAGTCTATATATATATATATATCCGCCGAATAGACGGAATACCGAATAGTTGCCAAATATACGTTGCATCTCTATAAATAATACTTCTTGTAGGTATATTCATTACAATGTCCTTGATATAAATTGACAATTAAACAAGTAAGGAATCAAAGCAACAATAATACAATAGAAAGACAAATACCGAGCTTTGTCATCGTATCATGTAAATCTAAATACTTAAAGTGCATACATTGCATATAAGTAGATAATGTGCAAATTTATATGCAATAAATAATAATATATGCAATGAACTTAACAAAGGTTGATGGGTCAGTACAAAGGATTATAATAATATATGCATATGTATAATAATGTCACCTACACCACCAATATGACAATATGTTATGTTGTTATTCTATCATCAGATTATATAATATATAGGATATGTAGGTTGATATATTAATTTCGTACCAAGTGTACATAGGTATTCCTTATTTAAGTGACAAATCATTCAATTTAAAACGTGTGATGCATTCTGTAATTTTCCACTTACCTACTATTGTCACGTACATGAATGTAGTGTGTTCAAATAATATCGTTGCCGTGGATGTGAAGTGATCCAACCCACAAGACAGACATTCCGAGAAAAAGCGTGTTGAAGTTACGCTGTCACATCCGAAAATACTAATCTTACAATAACTAAGTTATTTTTGCATGGATTTCGCTAAAATTTTTACACATCATTCCTGATCACATATTTCACTAATATAAATAACAAAATATTAAAGAATTTTTATATTTTAGAAGTAAATACGCATTGAAGTAATCACTTTGGGTTATTTTACCACTGTAGCTGAGAAAGATCCACCAGTAAAAAAGTTGTTGAAAAGTTACGCGCTATGCGGCTTGGATCTTTTCACTTCTATAATTTAATTGAACTATTTGTTAGTGAAATGCTCTAACACACTTGAAATGATGTAAAAACACTTAACATCTCTTCACAATCTTCCAAAAATGCCCTTTAGGAATATCAAATCACTTATTTCTCTTCACCACTATGTTCTCCGTGGTTTTCTGAACAAAACTACATACTTAACTCATTTTACAAAAAAGTGTGGCTTGGATCACTTCACCTCCACGGCAACGATATATTAAGTGCTAAACTCATAATTCATACCCTGCCACAATAATGCCATACTTTGATTGACACTTTCAAAGGCGTTCATTCAAATCCTTTCACACCATATTAACATGCCCCTGTATCAAAATTAAATATTATTATTCACACTATTATCGATAAGATCAACCTATATTGTATATTTATACTGTGTCGATGTGCAAAAAATAAATCATAATCGCCTCTTCTTTTTAGTATTGAGATTGTGTTTAGCATTAGCATAATATATACTTGCTACAAAATAAATCTTATGTTTGAGCTACTGGTAGGCACAAATTGTTAGGCAGTACGAAGTTCGCTGGGTCAGCTAGTATCATTTATAAGTAAATATCAAATATATCATTGTACACATGCCACGAAAGAAGTAAAATAGTTACACTACCCTCTCCCCACACACAGTATGAGGGAATATTTTTGGGAGTAATTGTATTAGGAAAAAAAAATGTATTATTTTATTGTTCGATTATTGTAAATGATATTTGTGTTTACATTGAAAGAACCTCTACACACTCGGATATCTCAGGAGTTGGAGACTCCTATTTATCCGAATTTGCACACATAACTTTCATTTCCTCAGGGTCGACCCGAAGAACAGATCAACGTAAGTCGCCTCGTTGGAACAATAAACAAAAAGAAACAAAAATAGCCCATATTGGGAAAAATTAAAATAAAGTGATTTCACACAATACATGTGTGACCATAATTAACCATAATAAATTAAACCATTATTATACCCCTGGGCTCACTGTCTTTATAACCGAAATGTTTCTGGACACTTTATCTCTGTTATCTGTACCAACTGTATACATATATGCATGTGTGTGTATGTGTGTATGTATGTATGAATGTGTGTATGTATGTGTGTTTATGTGTATGTATGTATGTGTGTGTATGTGTGTATATGTGTGTATGTATGTATGTATATGTATGTGTATGTATGTGTGTATACATGTGTATATTATTGTATTGTACTTAATTTTTTTTTTTTGGGTATATTTGTGTTTAATAAACTATTATTATTATTATTATTTTATTGTTGCAATATTATCGTCGTCCATATTGTTTTTTTTATTGAAATTAAAAATGTATGGCCTAAATAATTTTCTTCGTGATTTTTTTCCCGTGAACTTGTAAGATATTTTAATAGCCTATCGGCTATTCGGGGCGGAGAAGAATCCAACAAATCAGAGATCATTCAAATCGGTACAGCCATTCTTGAGTTGTAAATGGTGTAACTAACACGACTTTCTTTTATATGTATAGATATGATACGGCATAACAATAAAGGTGACAAAAGAATTGTAAAATAACAAAAAATATTCTATTTATAAAAATAACCTCAAAAATTTATACTTATGCGAATAATTTTTTTATTTTTTTTTTTCTAAAAAGATATATCTGGGTTTTTGTAATAAACCCAAATACAACCTTACACACCTTTCACAGTAAGCTACTAAAAGCTTGTGTCGTGAAAGGGGAGTTTGCCGGCTTTTATATTGTTTATATTGTTGTCATGTAATCAAGGGAGTTGTTGAAATGAATTTATTAAAAATCATTACTTTTCAATCTATTTTAAATATAAGTTTGCTAATATTATGTTGATCATGAATTTATTCAACCTGACAGTTTTTTTTTATTGCGATGTTTTTTTGTTTTTTTATATCAATAATGTAAAGATTTAAATTTAACTATTTTGAATATCACCATTTGTTTTATTTTTTTCAGACAACAAAAATCAGGAACGACTAAGGTAATGACGGTTACATATCATTGTTGTCACGGATCACAGCTTCACAATAGAAGGCAGTGTGTTGAGGTGGGTAAAATATCATTTTTAATATTTATTATTCACTGCGTCAGTGTTTAGGTAGTAGAATTCTATGCTAGACAATAATGTCCTTATAAATAAGACGAAGGATATCTCTCTCAATAAAAAACAATATAGAGGAAAAAATATTAGTTCTTTTTTTTATTCGTTGCTACTATTCTACTATTATGGCAGATTCTATAAGTGGGGTAGCCATCGGGCTATTATGCAAAATGTTCTCTTCGTGTCAACAAAAGCTTAGACATTCAGGACGGGTGGCACACCTCATTGATGAATCGTAGATGTCAATAATATTGTCTCATAATACGTGAGGCTTTACGAACGCCTGTCTTTTAAAAGACATTGAAAAACTTACTTCTTCTTCTTCTTAGTCAGCCATCTCTCCACTGCTGGATATACGCCTCTTCCAAACTCTTCCAATCGTTGCAGTCCTGTGCCCTCTGTATCCATTTCCTTCCCGCGATTGGAGTAATGTCGTCAGTCCATCTCTTTTGTGGTCTGCAGATGCTTCTTTTGCTACTCCATGGTCGCCATTTGAGGATTCTAGGAGTCCATCTATCGTCGTTTCGTCTCACAACATGACCCGCCCATTGCCACTTAAGCTTTGCAACACGATCCATAATATCTGTGACTTTTGTTAGGTGTCTGATGTGATGATGAAAAACTTACTCCATGGGGTAAAATCAAAAAGCTTTAAAATTATTATTATTATTAAAATGACACCATACTCTACTGGGACCATTACAGCCTTTTGCTAATGCGATCCCAGAGAAAACAAATATTTACAAGAGTGTTTCCACTTTCTCTACAAATTCTCCGTATGTTATTGAACAATCTAGGTAATTGCCTTAGCTATTGATAACTCTGCGAGAATGTTTGTTCGGCTTGTGGATGGATAGAACAGCAAATGCTGGCGTGAGCGACTATACGATGCTGGTATATAAAAATTAAACTCACCCAGTATCTTCGGATTACTAATTATACCATTCAGGTACTTGAAAATTGTCTTGCGTAAAACACACTACCCCTACGATGCTCTAGGATGTTATATCCAAGACTGCCCATTACAAATGCAGATGGAAAGAGATTTGGATAGTAACCATATGTAAAGTGATATAACCACCTCAAAAACCGCTTTTGCACTCTTTCCAACATCAATATGTACGAGTTTTCATGAGTTATTTTAAAATTGTTATTTTTTCAGAGTACGCTTCATCCTCTTGTTGAGACCATAAAGAAGATAAATGCAACAGAATTTCTTGCAGTTGCTGGCAGTGTTAGTGAATACGTCTTGCAGACAGAGAATGTAACTGTTTTTGTTCCCAGCAATGAAGCTTTTGCCAAATTCTCTGAATTAATGCTTCTGACGGTGAGATTAAGTTTCAGATCATCAATTAGAATTTAATATATTCAACAAGTATAAGTATTAGAGATGCAACGAATAGTATATTTGAGGGGGTTAAAAGCAAAATCACTAATGTCCATTTGACCGAATACTGAATACCAAATATTATGCAAGATCATGTGCCGAATAACCGAATATTCGGCAAAACAATGGTGAGAGCGTTCGGTACTCCCGACATCTTCGTGTAGGTACATCACAGACATAACATAAATGTACTAAACTTGCAGCGCGGTACATTTTTTCGAAGTTTTTGTGTTTCAATATTAGTAATAACAATAATAATATTATATTGTTTCACTTCATATCAAATTAAATTAATTAATTAGATATTTGAAGATTAATAAAAATATGCATCTGCAGCTGACAATGAAATAGAAAAATCTACAAGCCATTAGTCCCTTCCAGTTATACATTTAAAATATTCGGCAGAACACCGAATAATAGACTAAATATTCGATATTCGGCCGAATAGCAAAAATGTTGCCGAATAGGCAGAATACCGAGTAGTTGTCTAGTATTCGTTGCATTTCTAATAAATATACAAGAATGTATATAAGAATATTTATTATGTTCAACAAATATACAAGAAAGCTAATATTTTTTAATATACTTTATTACTCCTAATATTTGTTAATTCAATATTAATTAATTATTAGAAAAAAAAATATATTATATTTCGAAGAATTTCCTTGATGATTGGATGCAATAATTCGCATTTTTCTCGAATAACATGACTTGACTAAAATGTACCTTTATTCGATCTTGATAATAACATATTGTCTACTTTATCAATTCTGGCTCTCTAAAGAGGTTAGAAGTTATTAATAATATATGTAGGTACAAGAAATGCATAGTATTCTTTAGCGACATACTCAATATTACATCATAGCAAATAGAAAATTATGACTGTTTTATTTCTAGAATCAAGTTCAAATGTATGTAAATCCAGCACGTCGCCGTAGGGCATCTGATGGATTTTCACCTTCTGATTTAGCACTGAATCATATAGTGAAAGGGTTCCACGATATTTCTCCAGATGAGGTGTTCAACAGGTACATTTTAAATGAATGAGAACAATCGTATCGGTAACACGTCTTCTAATAATAATTGGTAATAATCAGTGCTTCTTGGATAAATCGCGAAAACTCACATGTACTTGAAAGGAGATCTTGTGAATTTTTTTGAATCATAATAATAATAATCTGGACAATTTATTGAGCGCCGTTTTGTGGTACAAACCACCGCAAGGGCGCATTTTCAGTTTTTTTAAATTTATTTATTGTTATTTATCAAATTTTAGCATGTTTTATAAATTTAATTTAACTGCTAAAAAAATTTAATGCATTTCTAATTGTCACAAATTTGAAATATGAAGCAAGCAAATATGAGTTCAAATGTAGGTATAATTATTTGTCACAAATTTTATCCACTAAATCATTTGTTTTTAAATTTGTAATTTTTAATTAGTTTGAAAGTAATTTAACACTTAAAAAACAATTATCTTTATAAAACTATTGAAACCAAAAACACTATAAAATTTTTGTTATTTTGAATCATTAATAAGATAATATTTAAATTTTTAAAAATGAGACGTCAGAGGTTTCAGGCAGCCACTACGGGCGCCATCCAGCGCCATCCATCCACCAATCATGTCTTTAAATTCAATATACTGTAGACAAATAATAAGAGACATTCTAAAAACCTTCGTTTTTCAAAATTAAAAATACCATTTCTTGATTATTCAATGCCAACCAGGTGAATCGAATAGTTTTTAAAATACTGAAATATGTAATATTTCCTTGAATTTCACTAAGTGATTTTGTGACGTGAAGATTCTTTAGCAGTTATTTTACTTTATAATAATTATGTTATATTCGTTGAAATTTGTATATTTCAGTATGTATCCAAATTCCACTCTTCAAATTAGATATAAACACAACGGAAGAATGGTGAACTGTGCAAGAATTGGGAATACAGTACATGCTACAAATGGTATTGTTCACACTATTGATCGAGTATTGGTAAGTTTAAATTAAAATTACAGAACAGATAACTACAGATATCATCACGGCATATCCCACAAGTCGCTTGTAATAGAGATGCTAGAGATCCTCTCTGTGCTGACAAAAAATAATACAATCAGTATTGGTGAAATATCTCATCGCTGAACTTAAGTCTTATTTTTTTTTTTACTAAACATTAGAGTTTTAGTTACACCTAAAATCTTATGGAAAAGAATGAGAGAATTTTCCAGGTGCTCCGTAGCTTATTATAATACAGAGCAGCCGGGTTACTCATGATACGATCTTAATCTAATCTTGATCTTAATCTTACGATGAGTACTGTGACAATAGTAAAAAAATTCGTGCATACCAACCCCGATGTAGGTGAAGGTAGTCGTTTTCTAAATTTACATGAGTAATATGGTTGTATTAAGTGACATAACCCCAAGAATGTACCAGACATTGGTGTACCTAGTGTTGTGGAATTCTCAAGAAATAATTATTCGAGAAATTTACCGAGAAATTTCTCGAAGTAGATAATTTTCCGATAATTTTTTTTATTTTTTATTTAACAGTATACCTAATAAGTAATAATAAATACTTCATTCAATCGATCAATAACAATGTACAAATGTTGATAAAATTTATCACCAATATGGCTACAATTAATTATGAAAACAAAAAATGTTAGGTACCTACATAGAAAACAGTGCTAATAACTGATGAAAAATCTTGATGTTTGACACCCCACATGCCCATATTTAAGTAAAAAAAATTGCAGGTACATACATGGAAAAAAGTGTTAATAACCTCTGATTTGGGCCTTAATCAGCCCCACAAATTTTTGGATCAATCAGGTTGGCTGCGAAGTGTACTGGGCGAAAGGTCATAATACCACTAAGAAAAATTATGGAAAGAAATTTCTCTTCCATCAGAGGAGAAATTTCTCGTTCTCGAGAAATTTCTTCGGAGAATTTTCTCTTCTCTCATCACTAGGTGTACCTATATTATATTAATAATTTTGTGATATTTATCAATTTTTACGAAATATGTCTTCTAGTCTCGTAACAAATTAAACTCATACAGTAGTAGGTAGTTAAATAATATATTATATTTTTATGTATATATTTTTAGATGCCAGTTGTAAGAAATATGTCTGGAATGTTACTAGCCGATAAAGAGTATACTATTCTTAATCAATGTAAGTAAAAATATTACGACTTTTGTCACTAGGGATAAGAGAACCAGTTTATTTTATTTATTTAATTATTACTAGGTACATTGATTACCTATAATAAATTTTACACATCAGCACATCAATAATATAGCAATCAATGATCATTGGGTGAGCTAATCGCAGAAGCGCGATTTCTTCCAACTTATCGAATTCGCTAATTATCTTGTTGCTCATTTAATTAATATTTTTCAAAGTGTGGAAAGAAATTATTTATTCTATTTTTTTTACAATCATCTCTCGCAGTTTTACTGTTTACTTAATAATGCTTATATGCGTAATGAAAGAGTTACTATTTCTATACTTTTTCAATGTAGAAAATTTCTGAAAGGGGAGTTAAGTTTTTAGTTTAAGGGATTATAAATGCTCATACACATATAAAAGTGGATTTAAAAATGTGTTAAGTATACTTATATTTGCATTTAATTAAGTTCTTACAATAACTGAATTTGCCTTTGTTATTTTTTCAGTATTGAAGACAACTGGACTTATGAACGATTTCTCAGATGATGAAATATGGACATTCTTTGCTCCAGTTAATGATGCCTTTTTAAGACTCAATAGACATGTTTTCGCCAAGTTAATGGAGGGAGATGGATGTGCCAAAAGTATGCAGTAAACATAGTTTTTATTATAACATTAAAGATTTTGCAATAAAAATATAAGCTCTCTCGCTTTATATCACATCTCTCAGGAGTACAGAGAATCAGTTGGCAGACTTTTTGTACACAAAGAACTTATCCTTATCTGAGATACTTTAGGGTTTCTAAGCCCATTTTTCGATCGATAAAGAACTCAGCCGATTTAAAAAATAAGACGCTGATTGTCGCCACTTATTAAAGTGGAAATATTTAGACCGGAAACGGTAACAATAACGTTGTAAAAATATAGCATGATACATTTAATTTGAATTATTATTATATTATTTATGAGTACTATATAAATTATATATGAAATTGTTCTTTTTACTAGATGTCTTAAGACACCATATGATCTCTTCACAATTATGTTCAACTGAAATCACCGACAAAATGAGAACTAGGAATGCTTTGGGAGACTATTTGCAACTATCACCTGCTGTAGACGGTGAGAGTACAAAACCGGTAAGTGAAATAAAAATATACATTTTCAGGTGCGAGCGTTTCATGACTACGTTTTCTACCAATAAGAATATTATGGGGTGTTCACATTTAGCGAATATCGCCAGGCGAATTTCAAAATATAACGTCAGGCGAAAAAACTAAAATCGCCGTACGCCCATTGATCGTCACACCTGTTCACACAGTCCACCGATTTAGAAACGATCTGTCAGATGCGCTTTGATTTTCAAAATGGCGGACGTCGAGATGGAGATCGCGAAGTGTTTATTTTTGGTCGAAAATGTTATAGTAGAGGTTATAAGGCGCCTTTTAATTAAGGAAACAAACGCCACAAACCAACAAAAAAGATAACAGCTGTCACGAAGCGGGAAACATTATAAAATTTATAGGTTATAAAGCTTTTACCATAGATACGAACGCCGCGCACATCTGCGCATGCGCAAATCGTTCAATCGGCCGAGAAAGTTGGAAGGTGGTCAACTCGAGACGATATCGTTTCTACTGGTTTTTATCGTTTCAGACTAGCTGTCATTTTGTTCACACGGTTCAAATGGCTGGCGATATTTTGGTGCCCTGGCGATATTCGTCAAAGTGAGAACACCACATTATATAAATAGCGCTAAAAACTATGAACTGATTTAAACCAATCTCGAAGTTCTCTTAGCTCAAACCCTTTATCTAATATCTTTCAAATGTTAAATTAATATTCTTGAAAATATGTTACCTACTGTTTTCACGTTTCTAGTTGACTAACTAAGAATCTTCAAAATTGTACGTACTTTTGAACCATGTTTGTTGTTCTTAACGCTAGGTGTATTTTTGAGACTGTTGATTTTATTTAACGTTTCTAAAATATTGAATTTAAATTCCACATCAAGATCACTTACAGGAAATAGATTCGTATAATTTTTATACATACTTAATAATGTTTTTTTTTTAACTGAAAATATTTATTAAAAATAATGTTTTATTTTTTATCTCTTTGTTAGAATGCACTGAAACCGGCATTCATGGTGGAAAACGCTAAAGTGGTCAAACCCGATGTATTAGCGACAAATGGAATAATCCATGCTATTGATCGAATCATTTTCCCAGAATCAGGTATGTTGGGAGAGTTATGAAGTCCAATTAGACAGCTCAAACGGAGAACCATGTTTATACAATGCAATGTTGCACAATGTTACGCGTTGTGCCCAAGCCCAGTTAAATTAAAAAAATGAAAATATTCTAAATATTCATTAAATTTATATTTTCAGCACTTGTATTTGATTTAATTAATTTACTATTTTTTCAGCAACACCAATAACAAACTTTCTTCAGAAAAAGAATCTTACCAAATTTTATTCTCTTATCATGAAAGCGGGAATGTTTGATGAAATCCAAAATTATACAAATGTAACACTGTTTGTGCCTACCGATGAAGCCATTATGCAATTACTAGATGAATCAGGTTTCGTGTATGGACGTGACGACTTGAACCTAAGGATATATATTGCACATGATGGTAATCATACAATTATTTTAACAATTTTTGGGTACAAAAGACATACCATCACCAGAGGATTCGATCCCGGCCCTTTTTGCTAATCCCGGGATCCCGGGATAGTCCCGGGATTGTATTGGTAATGAAAAGTGATAAAAAAATCAATAAACCATGTCAAAATTAGTATTTTATTTATCTTTTGGCAATGCATTTAAGTTTTAAATTATTTTTCTATACAATAGATCAAAAACAGATAATTAAAAATTTATAAGTAAAAATAAAAATACTTTGGAGTTTTAAATTTGTTTATTCAACAGCTACATATGAAAATCAGTGAAAAACAGCTAAGTTTAAGTTAAGCTCAACAATAACAAGTTTTCCAACCTTCATCATAACATTTCGACCATCAGTGACTGTTGCCACAATATCGGTGTCTAGTGAGATATAGAACTCAAAAAGGTGCTCTTTTAAGATACGAACACAAATCTCGTCAATCAGTGATTTATTAATGCGAATGTGTCCCAAATTCCTGAATTATTACCATCTAATCCCGAACATCCTACTAATCCCGAAAATCCCGGGACTCGTTAAATTTAATCCCGAAATTTTTTCCCGGCATCGAATCCTCTAACTACCATTCATCCAAGGTTGACCAAATAAGGTTGAAAATATTAAAGATAGGGTAAGACGCCGGGTTTCCCTGTAAAACTAGCTCAGTGTATGTGTGACTATGTTGCTGAATTCCTAATTTATATCACATCTACTGAAATCTCATGTGTGTTTAGTCACAGTATACAAAAAAAAACAATTACAATTTTAGACAAGTTGTTTCGTGGTGGTTGGATTGAAAATTTATGATTATCGTGGCAAGGGTGGCAAATTTACTTCAAACCTTAGTTGTAGGTGCTTCTATTACCTAATCTAAAATAATTTTGTACCTACCCTTACAAGTATTTTTTGTTCAAACAATATATTTATTATGTATTATAATTATTTTCTTATTTCGTTTTGCAGAAGAAGAAGATGGTAAACTGAGCGATGAAGGGAAAATGGCTCTGCGCAAATTTATCTTACACCACATCACACAAGGAACGACTCGAAGCTGTGGTCTCCAAGATAATGGATATCTAAACAGTTTGGACGATGACACTAAATTGAGAACGAATTTGTATTCCACAGTATGTTTTTCACATGTTTACCCATTTACTTTATCAGACATAATTATAAGATCCCAAAATAGAATAATATGTTTTAATATATCCCCGCCTACCTTTTATTTGTTCAACGATAAAAGCCATTATACTTTCTGTTACGAAGCAATTTCTCACATACTTCATTACTTACGCCTGTTTCAATGTACGTTTAGCGTAAACTGAGAAGTCATCTAATTAAAAAGAAATAGATTAAAAGTTTGTCATAGCAAAATGGAAATCCAAGTTAAAGTCCAGTATACTAAAGTCACATATTAGGTACCTATCTTCTCACCAAAGAAGATTTTAAAGCCGAAAGCTAATTTACCAAAAAAATTGATATTTACTTTTTTTAGAATTGAATTGTTGTCAGTGTTTTTACTATTCACACCGATTTTCCTAAACTATTTACTTGCCTACGAATAATATTGTTATATTTTTTAGATTCCTATAGCAGATATCTATAATAAAGCAACGGTTGATTGTGCAGAACTTGTAAACTTCGATAACCAACAGTGTGACAATATTGTACATCAGATTAAAAGAGTACTGAATCCATATCAAGGAACTATTCTTGACCAAATCAACCGCACGCAAGGACTTTCTATGCTAAACAAGGTTTGTTATAATTTTTTATGAACAAGTAACTCACCTACCCCTGTCGGAGATATCTGCAAATCTACTGAGAATTATTCTTAAAAAATTGCCGTAAAACAGGAGTTTGTGAGATTTATACTTTATAGTCTATCGAAATGTAAAAACAAATGATGAAAAATTCCTTTAATTTTATGATGAGCAAAAAAATAGATGAAATATGTAAAGCGCGTGCAGTCTTTTATTGAGATATATGCACAAAAAATAGCAAAAGCGTGCAATATCGTAGATTTGAAAAAGCTATAGAACTTCAATAAAATAAGATTTTTAAAAATTATAAGACTCAGTGAATTTTTGTATTAAACATTAATAAATTTCGTAGGCAGAATTTACCTGGAAGATAATATGTTATTATTGCAATTTTCAAAACAAGTTTTTATTGCAGATTCTTTCTGGTACAGAAACAGAGACAATTTTAAAAGAAAGTAAAGACATTACATTCTTAGCTCCAAGCAATAAGGCATTTGAATCAATCAATAAGGGTGATTATGAAGAATTGTTGACAAATAAGAAGATGGTTGATATAATACTGAAACAGCACATTTTCAAAGGTAAAAAGACCATATTTTAATCACTTCTGGAGTATTTGGGAAAGAATAGAGTCGATTTCTACAATATGTTATCCATTAGTCCCCAGTACGAAATTATTCATATTGATGATCATAGTCATATTTTTATAATTAATTTTATATTAATCAATAAATTAGACTTCCTTCCGCTTCCTCCACATTTATGCAATTCTTTATACATACATGCCTATTTCTCTTACTCAACACGTGGCTGTCCTTGATCCACGCGCCAGGTCAAGCCACGTAGTTTGCAGACGTTTGCGCTCTGTCACACACCCTCTTTCAGATAACAATTCAGCATCTTCCTTTTATCATCTATTCAGTTATCATGTTCAAGCTTTCGCAAACTTATTTTTATGTATCCTATCCAAAACACTCTTCTCGCATCCGCTCATTCTCCCAATAAAAGTAACCTATTATTCATTCAAGGCAATCCACCCGGTAGGAATGATTTGTAGAAAAGTATACTACGAATGTATAAAGTGAAACATATTTTTTCTCGATTTCAGGTGTATCTTGCTGTGCTGGATTGAGCTACAATCCATGGCCATTCACAGCATACATAAAGGCTTTCAATGATGTCCAACTTGAAGTACGTAACGGACAAATCGGAACAGCTCATATAAAAGCATGTGACCAACCTGCAACTAATGGAGTTATGCATATAACTGATAAAGTAAATATTGTTTTGTTTTAGTTTTAAACTCGAATGAAATAACTACGAAGTTCTTTTCTCGTCTTTGCCATCTACCGAAAGATTTTTTAACTTAATATAATTTATGCCTTATCTCATTCAAACTATCCCTAGAGTCCGAATAAGAAACATAATGATGCAGTTAACGTTACCGGCGAGACTATTCAACTTATTTTACTCTTCCCCAGTGGCGGATTCATAAAAAACTCAAGGGGGGGGGGGGGGGCGCAAAAGATATTTTGAGCTACACATACAAAGTCACGTCAATAGGCCCGGCAAGCCTCCCCCCCCTGTATAATAGTTCTACATGTTTATTACAAAAAAAAAACATTTTAAATTATTGCGAAACTGTTAAAAGCTAAAGAAATATTTATATCTCAAAATATCCAAATACTCATTATTTTTTTCAGGTAATGGTTCCCAGAAAGGTGTCACAGGCAAACCGTAAATCCAATTACGATATTGTTCTTTATGGATTGTATGATTAAACACGTTTCAAAAATAATTATATATCAATGATTCCGTAACAATTTTTAGTTTAGAAATTAGAATATTATATAGTTTATTAAATGGTGGTTGTTGAAAAGATAAAAGACGGAATTAAATTAGGATGGCACGACTTGAAGTGAGAATTAATATAAAAATTCTGTGATAGGAATTGTAGTAAAAAGAGTATATTATAACATTATTAAATATTAAAAAAAAGCAAAAAGTTTATATATTTAAATAAATAATATGTTAAACTATGTAAAAGAAGGGTTTTGGTTGGAATGATCCAGATTTAGAGGGCCAAGGTCTAGCATAAAGACATCCACAGTACAGAACTGTATTGACGAAGTAAGCTATGTAAGTCGCAGGATGTTAAGGACAGGTTTCTGCTTACATCTTGGTGTAATATTGTTTTGAAGATCTGAGATAGAGGGAAATTGGTTTGTGATTCCTTAACTAGACGCGCCTATATTGCTATTTTGTATCAGACATTATCCAAAAAATGCTCAAAGCCTCAGCCTAGCATACCCCAGTAAAAATAAATAAGTATAGTTCTAATGAAATTTTGGTTTTGTAATGTAACAAGGTGAGTAAGATGCTTTATTTTTTTAAGAACTGTAATGTTATCTAATATAAAAAAAAATGTAGATAAAATTTAAATATTATTCAAATGCATTTGGGAGAGCTTTATTTATTATAGAAGTAAATTATAATTTTATAATCGAATTTATTGCAAAAAGTTTGAGGAATAATCAATATAATGTAGATAATATTTGCTTTAAAAATAAGTATTCTTGATCAATGATAAAAACTTAGAATAAATTATAAATATTGCTTCATTTACCTACTTGCATTACCATACATTATATTATATAACTTTTCCTAGTTTTTTATTAATTACGTATACATTTTGTTATTGAAAATAATAAAACATGGTAATTTACTCACTTGTTTCTAGTTTAACTATTATTTGCATAGTGAAGGTATCTTATAAACTATTATAAAACTATGTAGATGAAAATGCATTTCTCTCAAAATATTAATAATAAGGATTCTGATATTTTCATATCGATACTTTGTATATTTGTCTGTTTTGAGAATACCTACTTCCAACAATTCTACCAACTCATTCCTATCTTTTACCAAATAAATGAATATAAGTATACAAAGTTTGTTTTTTATTTGTACAAAACCTGTTAAAAAAATATTATTATCTTAATATAATACAATGACTTACTATTCTATTACACTATGCAATAGTTCACCAATATAGGTAAAAGTACTGACAAATGACAATGTAAGTAATATTGAAAAATAGCCAAAAACAAATTAATGCAAACAAGAAATGTTGAAATATAATAATATTATAATTATTAATAAGCACTGTTTAATCTCCACTTTGTTAGGTTATATACCGAAACCCTTCTCACCACATGAACAATATCTCTCACAATTTTTAAGATTTCAGTTTCCCTGAAGATGCCTACAAGTATAGGCGAAAACGTTCGGTATCTAACCTAAGAAAGTGGAGATTAAACAGTGGTCATTAATATATTTTTATATTTTATTTAATAAAATTAAAAATGGATTTCCACAGTGTAAACACAAAAACTCTTGAATTATTAAGAAATGTTGAACTAATTTTCTGAGAAAGCAGGTTACAAAATTAACATAAAGATAGTAAACGTTTGCTATTACACAGTACACTTCATAAAATGCTATTAGTCTCATCCACACTAATACGAAAGTATTGCATATTATATTCACCTGACAAAGCCATAAAAAGACCCATAGAAAAAACAATCAACGGCCATTGAGCTTTGCAATACCGATGTGGTTGTTTGGTCGCATTACCAATTTGAGCTTTGAATTTCTAGCCAATACCATATAGATTGATGTTTTTCCTCTAGAAATTCCCCTCAAAAACATTATTTTGTTTTTTTGATAATGTACAATTATTTACAATTTTGCGAGTAGAAGTATGATTTTTTTTTGTAAACTTTATGTATTAATATAGGTACCTAAGTTAAGATTTTATTTAGTAAATAATTTATAAAAGTTATTTACTATATCTGCACAATGTATTATGTACGTGACGAGTAATGACCACATACAACAGCAACTATCGACAAGATAAGGGAAACATCTTTATAATAAAGGGATTAGAATCGTCAAAGTAAGAAAAAAATAAGTGACGAAAAAATAATATTCTGATTTTTCTTTTTGTTATGTACTTACCAACAAACTGTTTAGGTAATTAATATTTCTAAGGACGGCCGCGTGTTGAGTAAGAGGAACCGACGTGCGTGTATGAGGAACTGTATGAATGTGGACGAAGCGAAGGAAGTGTGTAAAGATAGATCGGTTTGGCGTTCCGTTCTCTCTGCCTACCCCACTTGGGACACGGCGTGAGGGTATAGATAGATACAGTAGATAGAGATAAAAAGTCATAGAAATTGAAATTTGTGGCTTGAAGTTCTAATATTTATTCGTTTGTAGCCAATACCAAACGTTGTTTATAAAGTTTATTAAATTATTATACTCTATGTGGTAAAGGCTTCCAAGTTCCACGTGTAACGAACGTTTCATCAAAGCCCACTTTCATTCTAAAATAAATAAAAAATAATGTTTTAGAATAGTATGAAAATAATCTTTGGTCTGTATACAACTGTCACTGTCATAAAAATGCTGAATAAAGTGGCGTGATTTAACCTTACTTTTTACTTATGAAGCGATTTTGTTATTTTTATAAACAATGTGATAAGGCCGGTTACAAAGTTCACTTTTGATTCCATATTTTAATTTTTCAAGTATCCAACTGTATGTAAATTTACCGTCAACTAGCAACAACTCGAGTTATATCAGTTCTACTTGAAGTGCGATCAAAGTTTCAAGTCTCAAAATGTTTAAGGTAAAGAAAATGTTCAAATAATTGTAAATTAGGTTAGTTTTCATGCTGATATATTCACACGATAAACAATAATTGGTGAATAGTTGCACGTATCTAAGAGATTTTTTTTTAACATTTGCGCAAGGTTCAGCAAATGCAAAAGTCTATGAAGAATTTGAGATTTCACTTTGAGGAGATTTCAAAAGACATGTCATAGGTTTTAAAATGTTCACAAGCAAAATATCTGAGATCAGTATGCCGAGCAAATCGTGTCCAATCCAATGTAAATCAAATGGAACCCATGTCTTCAATAGTTGATGAATTGCATGGTCTAATCTTCTCTTTATTGCTAGATGTTCTTTAATTTTGAAATGAAAAAATATAACAGTTTTATGTTATGTAATTGGTATCTGAGTACTTAATAGAGTAATCAAAATACTTGCTAACTGGATGGTGGCACTTTAATACTTTCTTGAATTGTTTGATCATGTTTCGAATCTTGCAATTGACAAACTTTGCCATCAGTATGTATAAATATTTTGGTTGCTTGATTACATTGATTAAGTGTTGAACTTAGTTTTATCTATATATCTATCTATACAAACAAAGTTTTATATGAATTATACTCTGGAAATACTAAGTTTTTATGATATTGTCATATTATGTTTAATAAAAAAAAAAAAAAACTGAAACAACCGTTAAGCAATAATGCTATTTAACTGTTTCATTCTGTTTCAATATAATTTTTAATACTGTTTTTGTTTTTATGATATTGTCATATTATGTTTAATAAAAAAAAAAAAAACTGAAACAACCGTTAAGCAATAATGCTATTTAACTGTTTCATTCTGTTTCAATATAATTTTTAATACTGTTTTTGTTTTGTGTTATAGGGATTAGTTGGTCTGGTTACCGGGGGAGCTTCTGGACTCGGTAAAGCTACTGTAGAAAAACTTATAAAGGAAGGAGGGAAAGTTGTTATATGTGATCTACCAAGTTCCAAAGGCCAGGAGCTCAGTAAGGAAATTGGCCCCGATGCTGTCTTTGCTCCAGTAGACGTAAGATGATAAAATTATTTTTGTTAGCAAAGCGATTTTGTTTCAAAATGTGATATCAGATATCAAAATTGTTTTAAGTGAAAGGTTTTTTTGCAATACTCATTTTTCTTAAAATCTTTATGTACCTAAAGTTTTGAAAAAGGTTTACATTTATATGAGATGTTTAAAAAAGTAGAGGTGGCTGTTAGTTTGATGGTAGAGTTCCGGACTTTTAATTGTAAGATCCCAGGTTTGCTTCCTCTTGCTGCCAACTTCCTTTACCTTTACTAGACATTCATATTATTAATTTACTATGAGGATTTGTTGCTGTTTATAGCAAACTCAGATTAATTTTAAAACAAAAGATAACTGAAAATTTAAGTATATTGTTAAGGAGCATATAAATGTTCTGCTGTATACAACATAGCTTGCGATAGAATGTATAATTGATAAAACAAGTTTGTTCCATTTTTGTAGTTCAAGATACAATGAATAATATCAAATAATTATGTATGTAAAAAAGATATAAACCAAATCGTCTGTGGATAAGTTTGATAGGTGAGAATATGGTACTGTTTATTTTTATCTGTAAAAATACATTTTCTTATCTAAAACATTTATATCTGAAAATTTTTGATACTGTTAAATTTTTTTACTTAATATTACTGATTCGAAGATAGCATCATCTACAAGAATTTTCATGTATTTATATTTTGTTATGTTATGTCTGAAATATTTACTCACACTTACTTACTCACTTACTCACACATGACACATTACATATTTTAAATATTACATGTGTCGTTGTTACATGTATGGACAATTTGTAAAGCGCCGTTTTACTCATAATGTGAACCGAAGGGTAGCATTGTGTGTGTCTTTTATTAGAAACTACTAGCAGAAAGGTGTATCATCAGCTTTTTTTCTGAAACTGTACGCGATTACTGTCTTAGCAATATACCCACCTTTGGCAGATGAATGTCGTCTTGACTCTGGAAAGATAATTAAATAAAAAATATTTGTGTACAATAAGAAGTTTTACGCTTATATATTAGTAATGGTGTCTGCGAGAAACAACTTCTAAAAGATACTGAAGCCACATTTGTGTGCTTGGTATTTTGGATGATAGATTCACCCTTGAGGTCATGTTCTAAGTAAAAAGTACTTTGTAAGTGTTGGATTCGTTAGCATGGTTGCAGTATTAGAAGAAATAGACTTCTATTGATCATTGGTCATGTGGTCATGTGGAACAAATGGAAGAGGAAAGAATGACAAAGAGGATATACTTGGCTGAAAGGAGGGGTGTGAGGAGCATGGGTGTCCGATAACTACATGGCTTGAATGTGTAGATCAAATATTCAAGGATGGCCATGTTTTGAGTAAGAGAAATCGGCGTGCGTGCTTGAGAAATTGTATGACTGCGGAGGAGGAAAAGAAGTATGTAAGGACAGATCTAATTGGTGTTCTCTCTGCCTACCCCACTTGGGATACGGCATGAGGGAATAGATAGATAAATAGACATCTATCTTAAAGCAATCTGTTTTGTTTACTCTCTCATATATAATAAATAATATGGTTATATTTTCATGACATTGAATTGAAGATAAGATGTTATTTTGTACAGGCTTATACATTGTAAATATATCATGATAAGAAATTATATCTAATATTGTTATTTTTCATGCTTTGTACTGATATTAAAATGTTATTTTAAAGCATGGAAATAGATATGAATTATATTACATAATACATTATATGTTGGGCATTTCATCTGCTCATAAAGAATTCCACACATAAATTTATTACACAGAACATTCTTAAAGTTAAGGAAAAAACTAGACTAAACTGGTTTTGTGATGGTTAATTTTAATCACAAAGAAAAATGATAACTATGTTTTGCATGAAGTCTCGGCAAAGAATAGGTATCGCTTTGTTTTCTGTTAGTTTTCAAGTAAAATCTCACATATAAGAGATATAATATATTCAATTCGGTGATATGGTATGCCACCAATCCTGAATGACTCAACTTCCTCTTGTATGTTTTTTGAGTGCAGTTGATTTGCTAGCTACCCTATAGACCATTAAAGGATGACGTCACAGAAAAATCATTGAGGGGCATCAGGCATCCCAACACAACAGACGATTACGGTGTAATATTAGGTGGAACGCCTAAAGAATACCTAATAATAAAAAAAACTGTCAGTGTCGATTTTGCTATTATTTTGTCGTCTGACTTTCTTTTTTTTCTCTTATGGCATAACATCCTACAAGGATGATTTGCACAATCTGACTGTTTGCCCCCCAAGCAAAAGCAAATCCATAGACAAGACCACCTGACCTTTAATGGTCTATTAGTGAAAAATGCCTTGATGGTATGAATAAATGAAGAGTCGGTTGGCTACACTTACTGTTAATATGTAAAAGGTAGATAGTGAATATTGTCGACCAAAGATACTTGGTGGAAGTTTATGTAAAGTCATTAAATTACTTATACACACATTCACAGTGTATCAATCACGAGCTCGCTTTCATGAGCTTCCATTCTTATCATCAAGCTAATGTTAAGAATGTCACTTTACGTTAGCCTGATGATGAGAGCGGAACTCTCGAAAGCCGATTCGTGATTAATAATGTCACAGTGAAAGAATGAAATATAAGTTTTCCATTTTTATTAACTTTTGTATAAGTAATTTACAATTTTAAATTTTGCTATGGAGTATACTGACAATCACCCTTAAAGGGAAGACAATCTATTGTGTGTTTATTCATGCAATTAGAAAAAAAAATGGTACAAAGAAGACAACTTGCATGTTCATGTTGTGCAATTGGTCTATCCACTTGTAGGATATGCTGGTGATGGTGTAGATAAGACGGTTTTTTTTATCCTTCTCCATTTATGCCTAAACATGTGTGCCACAAATGCTTACATTTTCAAGTTTACCTCAATAATGTACATTCTTTCGATGATCTGGTAAAAAGAATGAGAGATTTATTAAGGGAAAATATTAGTATTATGTCTAACTCAGTATTTGTCTCAGTATTTGAAAAGGACATTACAAGTTTAAACTAGAGTTACTCTAATAAAGTATGTGTAAAACTAAATAATCATATATTTTATAACTTGATTAATATGGAGTTTTACAAAAAATACCAATAAATACAACCTCAAATATTTTGAGTATATTGATGATATGTCTACAACTTTGTTTATAACATTGTATATGTCATAAAGATTTTTGTTTTTTAGGTAACTTCAGAAGTTGATGTTCAGAATGCTTTGCAATTAGCTAAGGACAAATTTGGCAGATTGGATGTGACAGTTAATTGTGCTGGAATAGGAACAGCGGCCAGAGCTTATAATTTTAAGAAGAAAGAGCCACACAACTTGGAGGGATTTGAGCAAGTTATAAAAGTGAGTTTGTTAGATTTCATGATAAATTGAAATGAAGAATGCAGAACAATACAATTTGGTTTGTCATTAGCACATCCACGCTACTTGGTAAACATAGTAAAAGAAGGCTCTGCGTTTTCTTCTCTCCGCTGATATAGGAAAGAAAAGAAAAGAATTTCTTTTCTATAATGCAAAAATAAAATTGAAATAGTATTGGTACATATCACTATATTTTTTTTAATTTCAGGTTAACCTAATTGGAACATTCAATGTTATCCGTTTGTCCGCTGGTTTAATTGGCGAGAACGCTCCCAACACAGATGGCGCTAGGGGAGTTATTATTAATACAGCCAGTGTCGCCGCATATGATGGACAAATTGGACAGGCTGCATATTCGGCTTCTAAAGCAGGAGTAGTAGGAATGACATTGCCTATTGCAAGAGATTTCGCAAATCAAGGGATTCGTATTGTCACAATCGCACCAGGTAAAACACATTTACATACATACATACATGCTATCACGCCGCTTCACTCGCGGGGTAAGCAGAAAGGATCGAGCGCCACTTCCTTCTAACCTTGCATACATCTTTCGCTTCCGTCACCATCATACAATTCCTCATGCATACTCTCCTGTTCAATGTGCTGAACACATGACCGTCCTGTAGGATTTGATTTAAATGATCTTGCCATTTAATCCTCGGACGTCCACGCCTCCGCGCACCATTCCTCTCAGCCAAATTACTCAGCTTAAAAAACATTTACATTTGTGGATTCTAACATATGACAAAATTCTGAATATTTATGATAGAAAATAAACTCTCCATTTAGAGTATCAAATCTTCTGGGTTATTTATTTTATACCTCCGAAGTTACCTCTTCTTATGACATACTAAACACTAAATAAAATATAAAATTGAAAAGAGTTTTAAATAAACTCTTTTATATTCTTATCAGTCTAGTCACCCTTCAAGCTCTTCCCTAGAGTGAAATCTAATTTTCTGCATTCAATTTGTTCATTTAGTCACCTATTCCTATGACATACCCAATGCTTTGTTGTTATTGTCACAAAAAAGTGCACTTTGAAAGATAGTTGTCTTGATTACTTAAAGAAAATAGAAAGAAACCTATTCCATTACTGGCATTGTATGGGGAAAAGAGTAAATAAACATTTTTGGGCATAGTAGCGATATACAAACATATATGATGATAACTAACGCCAAAAGGTGGAATATACTCCATAGAGCAGGTGCCAAATATTTACAATATATTTTACTGACTATATGGGTTAGTTGGAAGATATCGCGCTTCTGCGATAAACTCGCCCATTGCACAAATTTATTTGTCTGGTTCTGCAATGTTTGTGTTTCAATAATGTTTGTTTTTTTGTGCAATAAAGATTTTTTATTATTATTATTATTATTACTGACAATGAGTAGGCTTTCTGCAAATAATATTCTAGTAATTTATCTGTATAATTAAGCCCAATTACTTGATTTGGCGAAATTAATTGCCGCAATTTTTCATTCTTATACATTTTATTCAATTCATAGTTTATCAGGTCAATTATACATTTAAATAATAGTTTAATCTTTAGTTAACCATTACTAAACAATTACTTATGTGAACTGTTTCTACTGAAATAAATGAAAAGTGTAAACTAAATTAAAATTTCTAAAATTAAAGTTTACCATTACGTTTTATAACAATATTATATTTTGTATGTTAATATGTTTTTTGATGTATTTTTTTCTTGTGTTGTTTTAAATCTATGTGATTTTGTGTATATGTAAGATGGCTTTAGGAAATAATTCTAGTACAATTTTATCAAACAATGAAATTAATGTTTATGAATGTATGGTAAGCCTATATATACCCACAAAATATATCCTCACAATACACAATGTAACTTTACTGTGAAGGTTGAGTTTATAGGTTAAAAATGGGAGAAAGATTTTGATTTATGTAGAGATTTTTCTTATTTGTGTTTTTATTATTATTTTATTTGTGTTGAGTGTTAATGTGATGTGGTTAGATGAAAGAAATCACCATATTAGAGTGATAATCTCGCCACTGCATATAATCATATACATACATACATACCATCACGCCGCTTCCCTCGCAGGGTAGGCAGAAAGGATTGAGCGCCACTTCCTTCTTCATACAATTTCTCATGCACGCTCACCTGTTCAATGTGCTCAACACATGACCGTCATGTAGGATTTGATTTAAATGATCTTGCCATTTAATCCTCGGAAGTCCATGTCTCCGAATACCATTCCTCTCAGCCAATCACATGTTTTTTTTTATGTAAACTGATTTGTTAATTTTGTTATGTGAATAATGATGTGCAAGAAGAATAAAATAAATAAATAGATAATTTGATTGTAGATGGCTTTGGTCAGTGACTCTATTTAAATCACAGATTCTCACCTAGAAGTCTCAATCATTAGGTTATGACCGCAAATAATGATTAACCTTGTTTATTTATTTTTTCAGGTCTTTTTGATACTCCAATGCTTCAATCACTTCCACCAAAGGTTAGAGAGGCTTTGGCTAAAACTGTTCCATTTCCTCAAAGGTTGGGAGATCCAACAGAATATGCTATGCTAGTTGCAACTATTATTCAAAATCCATTGCTTAATGGTGAAACTATCAGATTAGATGGAGCATTGCGAATGCAGCCATAAAGGATAAGCATAAAATAAGAGTACCTACTCATTTATATTATTTACGGATTTATAATAAATAATGTGCATTTTTCATAGATTCTATGTTTATATATATTTTTATTATTATTATTTCTTTGATTTAATGTTCGTACCATTGTTTTTGAAAACTTAATAATGTAAGGTTTTTAATAAAGACTTTGTTAAAAAATTATTGATACTGATTTTAATGTGTTATTTATATTTTTTGTGCCCCATTCAATATTTAACAGGTGGATCTAAGTAGTGATTGCAATTTCTGTTTCATCTTTTTAAGTGAGTTAGGAATTCATATTCATTTCACCACGGCATTCCTTAGGAGTGGGGTAGTCAGCGGACCAAGTCTTTCTCCGTACCTACCAATAAAACTTAAGACATTCTCTATGAATGGCATACTTTGCAGTTGTTCTAAAGATGTATAATGTCGTAAACATGATATTTTACGAATAAGTTAATTGTGACATCACGCTTTGGAATAATTCAATGTTTCACTCATGAAATTGTTAAGACTTGTAACCACTTGTGAAAATTATTCAAAGTAGTGACATTACAATTCACTTAAAAAGGTGAAATCAAAAGGCGCCAGAGCAACAGCACTTGTTTAAGAAGCAGAATTGAGTTTGTCGATGGCCTGGAAGTAGAGTCTTGGCCTTGTGAACAGGGGGTCCGTGGTTCGATTCCAGGTTTCGGCAAACTCCCCTTTCAAGACAAGCTTTTAGATTACTGTGAAAAATGTATAAGTTTGTTTTTGGGTTTATAACAAAACCCTTATATATCTTTTTTTTAAAAAAAAAGAATGAAAGTTTTGTTTTCCATCAGTTCCCTTGAGATGGCCGAAGGATCATAAAACGGCTCCAAAGAAACAAATCATACATCATCATCACAATTACTACCATTATACACTTGAAATTCAAGGTGAATTTCTCATGCAGATCTTCAACTGATACATAGATAAATGAATATACACTAAAAACTAACGAAGAATTGGTAATGGATAATCCAATCAGGGATCCAAAACAATTTCACATCAATCAATCAAATCTGTCTTAGTGCTTAGGAAACTTAAAGGACATTCACTGTATTTTTCTGGAGGGATCTTTTATTCTGTTCTAAAAGGGCCATGTCAAGTCCCCCCCCCCCCCCCCCCGATATCGGCTATCACCCTGTATATACGTAAGTGCGAGAGAGACTAATAGCACCTTAATGTTACGGAGTGAAACAGGAAATGATTATTTCTTGTTATTTTTGGAACCTGCTTTCTGATTCTAGGATTAAGTCTACGATTTAAGTCAATAACAATATTATTATTAGTTACCTGAAATAGTAAAATGAGGAATCTGATAAATGTGTGGTTTTATAAATCGGGTTTACCGAATGCTCGTTACCAATACTGATAAGACAGGAAGTGCAATGAAAGCCTTTCTGTGTACAAAGTGACAGGAGATAATATGTGTGGAAGATATTAAAAGATTTGCAGGTGATAGGAAAGAATGGAGATGAAGAGAACCTAGCTGAGAATACGAACAAATAAAAAGGTTATATTTATTTCAGGAAATGTTAGAAATGAATCCTTCAAAGCATAATAAAATACCTGCACTAAATTGTAAAATACCTAAATTCAATCACGGAATAAATGCTATTCTATCTATTATATCTATATGAGGCTTATGTGACACATAACTCACAAAAATTAGCGTTTTTCTGATTTTATGACTGGTTAGACTTATTCCATACTGTCAATCGTTTTTGGCGCTTTTATTGGCAACCTTATACCTTTTTTATAGTACGAGTGGATACTAAAAATTCAAATCAGTGGACAATATTTGGAGGGTGCACCTTGGAATAAATTGTTTGTGAGTACCTAGTGTTTAATTTAACGAGGGATACCTAATAACACGATTTCTTGTGAACATTATACAAGATAAACATAGTGACATAAAAAAGCGCGAAACCCGTTCGAAGTTAAGCAATATTTTAAAATTTGCCACTAGGATAAAAAGATTAGGTACGATGAAACTGCGACGCATAAAAAACGTGATTATTAATGTTTATCGAACATCTATAGACGCTTTCATAATTAATAGATTTTTTCACGATAATACAAAAAGGATCCTATTGATAATATGCACATGAATTGTTATCTAAATTATTACATTATTATTAATAATTAAGTTACAATGTGCAGTTTTGATTTGATAATAATTATTAGTACCTATGCGATTTATCTAATAATTTCTTTAAGATTTTATCTTTTTGTAATATGCGTAATCAAAATTATGATCGATTGCAACATTTGCAATGATAATTAGTACGATTAGACGACCAATCGATTGGTTACTAAGTCCAAAACGTAATTAAGACACTGTTTATTTATTTTTTACGAAAAATTAAATGAGAAAAATAGCAATAATTTTATCATATAGGTATTTAAAATCTACCCGGATACAATGCTAGACAAAACACAATTTTTTAAAAGTATATTTGTATAAGTAATTTTTCTTGCTACGATGATGATAACAATTTATTATTATTAGTAAAAATAAAGTTTATTACACGAAATATTGCAACAACAATAGAAATATAATTTGCCATAAAATTAAATATCTTATGTAATGGGCGAGTTTATCGCAAAAGCGCGATATACATACTTAATATAAACATTATTTTGTTGATCCTCTTTGGGTAGTTTATCAAATGTTTCTACTGTTTCCTAATAAAACCCCTTTCCCTCCTAATCGGTTCTAGTATTATATATTTCTTTTATGTTCTTTTGTTGGGTGAATCTAGCGTGCACATTGATATTCAAAATGATGGGAAAATTATTACTTTTCAGTAGTCCCTTTGTAACTTTGTATATCATTTTAACTCATTCAATAAATATTTTTTTGTAATTATTATACTATTTTTTTGCATAGATCGTTTGTTCTAGTGTATATATTTATTAAAAAAAAATTGCATTATTCATGGTCCTCTGCGCATCATTTTGTATCTGCAAGCTCCACTGAGACCACATCAATATTCCATACAAAATAATATGTATCTGTATGTGTCAATAATATGTATTAAGAACTGTAAACGACTTTCTTAGTTACTTGAATAAACAAATTACCTTTAATTATCACTCTAAAAACGGGTCCTAGCTTTTTAAGAAGAGATCTCATGTGGCTCCATATGATAATTATTGTCCACTTCAATGACCGAAAACCTGACACAATGTGATATTTCGATATCGGTATTATTAATAGTAGGGGCTTTCAACAACATGAACAAAGTTTGGAAGGCGTCTGGACTCAGCATTAGGACAAAATGTCGCTTGTTCAATGCGTGCATCATCCCAATCCTTCTATATGGCTGTGAGTCTTGGCACTTAACCAAGGCTCAAGAGCGGAAGATACTAAGCTTTGAAAACAAGTGTCTTAGAAGGATTTTGGATGTCAAATGGTATGAACATGTTACAAATGATGCTGTGCGCCGGCGCACCCAGCAGAGACCTGTAATCTCCGTAATACAGGAGAGACGATGGTCCTGGCTGGGACATGTTTTGAGAATGCCTAGTGATAGTTGGCCAAAAAGAGCATTGTTCTTCCGTCCGCAGGGGTTCCGTCGGCCCGGGCGTCCCTCTTTCACAATCGTTCCTATGACAACGATATCAGAGCGCAAGGAATGTCGTGGAAAGAGGTGACGCAATTGGCACAGAGACGCTCTGAATGGAGGAGGCTGGTTTCTGCCCTGTGCTCCCGAGAGGAGCGTTGAGGGCGATGATGATTATTAATTATGGTAATTATAGAATAGATTTGTAGTTTACATTCTCGAGAAGGTAGAATAACCTATCACTAAACGTGGTCAAAGAAAACCTGAAAATTATTTTAAATCCAAGGAAACTCCTGTTTTAAAATAAAGTAAACTCCTGTTTTAAAACCAAGTAAACTACTGTTTTAAAACCGAGTAAACTCCTGTTAATATCAAAAGTACACAAATTATCGCAATATCTTAAGTATAATAAAGGTACGCAATAGTAGATACTTACACCGATTAACAAAATTGCGTTTCATTTACCCATTGACAACAATAATTTATTCTGGAATAGGTTCATTGGTATGTGTGTGCACTAATGGTCATGTATGTATTGTAAAATTAATTAGTAGGAGGTACATACACACACACACACACACAAATACAAACATAATATAGTGTAAGAGATAGTAGATAATATTTTATACCCCCTCTACAAACCCATATTATATTAGACGAATTGATACCGTGCTATAATAATATATAAATAACCCAACATTTTATTGAAAAGTATCATAAGTATATAATAAATTAAAGTAGAGAATAAATATTTATTTATTTCAACACGGTTGATCACGGAAAGTAGACGTGTCGTTTTGCACACTACTTGCTACAATTGCATAAAGTCTATTATCGCTCCGTTTTGAAGTTTGTTAAAAATACAAAAAACAAAATCAACAAAAATGTTCTCAATGAAAATTAACTTCTTCCTTTTCGCCGTCTGCCTATTGTTGGTTCAACAATCGAGCGCAAATTACGACGATAATTGTAAGTCAACTTTATTCAACATTTTTTGTATATTTTGTATGTTTTGTTTTGTCTGTGTTGTTTATTTTTCTTGAGTGTGTATTGTTTAGTAAAATATTTTTGTTTTTGTCGCATTTCATTGAATGTAATGAATAAATTTTAAATATTTTTTTAACCGTGATTAGAAGACGTTTTTACTTATAGTGAACAAATAATATTTAGTTTCATTGTCAATTTATCATTTTGTAAATTAAGTTCAATTCATTTTACATTTTTATAGAATGTAAAAAAAAAAAATGCCGGTACCTAATTAATGCGAACATTTTTAATATATTTTTTTTCCATTATGCCAACTGCACTAAAATATAAGTTCCTTAGTAATTTCTAAAACCAAAACAATTGAAAATGGGGCGTAGGGGCTACGCGAAAAAAAGATTAAATTTTCAAATAAATTAATCGTTTACTCTGAACGAGTGCTCCTTCAATTTCTTTACATTTTGTCCAAACTATTTGCATCTAACTGATACCAACATGATCGAGGACATATTATTATACTGTCATCCTTTCACCTTAATACTGTTTATCATTCAAGTTTCTGGCTATGAATGTAATTTGTTCCTACTGGGAAATCAGGATCGAAATATTATGCATTCACTATCCTACAATTTTCAGTCATAATATCTTCCTAGGTAAAATAGTAATATTTTTGTATATATCAATAAGCATTCTCAAAACATAACCCAAAAACCAGAACTACGGTTTCTCCCGTGTATAAGACTCTTAGCAGGTTCTGAATTTAGTAAATGCATGGTCTAATACGAAGTTTATGCCCCATAGTACGATATTTAGAGTGGTAAAATCAATTAAATTTTAATGCATTTTAAAATTAATTTACATTTATTTTTTGAAAAATGTTAAAATATCACCATAAATTATACATATATATTTTTAGTGCTCATTTTGATTACAAGTTATTTAACATTAACTCATTATTGCCCAACTTTTTTTTTTTTTAATTTTTTGAAACCGTCTTAAAGAATTATAGATTATTGATAGTTTATTAGGTTTCTAGGGAAAAAAATGCAAAAAAAAAATTTTTTACCCAAAAATTGGAGTGTTCCCAAATGGGAACTCTGGGAAAATATGCAACAAAATAAGTGCAGAATAAGAAGCATACAAATAATAAAATGTAACATTCATAACATGTGAAAAAATGTATTTGATGAACATGATATAATGTTTATAAGTTTTTTTATTGCAATTATCAACAACAAAAAAAACAAACATAGACAATAATCAAAAAATAAAAATAATTATGAAAATAAAAAAAGCGTCATTTACTTAGCATGAAATGCTCTAGAACAATTCATGTGGATGTGCACTCGACATTTTTGACAAATCTTTCTTGATTTTGCTTTGGGACAGTAACAATCTAATGTTTTATTCCATCAAACCGGTCGTTAGAATGAACTTTGGAAGACATAGGTTTAGTACTCTTAGTCCGACCAAAGTCTGTAATTAGTGTTCCATATATTTTTTAAATATACCATCGCAATATTTCGTCGAAAAGCAAGGTAGTCAAGCACAGGAGGCTTTTCAATTTTTTTGTGCAATCGCCAGATGTTGTGGACAACAGTGTCAATATAATAGGCGAACAAACACCACCACCATTTTTTTGATCTGATGCCGACTCTGTAATTTCTTATAGTTTGGTCCATTCGATCCACGCCACACATAAGCTTCTTATACTGTGCAATAACATTTGGCTGAGGTATTGACATTATCTTTTTCTCCTTCTTGACCCATCTTGGTGCCAACCTCCTACCCATCTTGAACAATTGTATAATCTGCTTCTGTTTGCATCTGACGACCACTCTGGACAGACATCGTTTTCACATCTGGACAGACATCATTTTCATCGCCACTATCTTCTTCAGATTCATTTCCTTCTATTGGTGGTTGTAAATATATGTACTCGTATGTTTGCTGCATTTAAATCCTTTTCATTTTCCAATATATCTATAATATTTGCAGTTGTTAAGCTGTATTAAAAATAAATAAAAATGTTAAGAAATGTTGTCATACAAAACCATTACTACTATATTATCCCACAGTTCCCATTTGGGAACATTAAAAATAAAACTATAATAATTGGAAAAATATATAACAATAATATTTTTTTTGTGTTGTAGATAACAATTATACTTTATTTTTAGTAAGTATTCGTATTTTTTGAAAACAAAAATTATTTTTTTAAAAAAATATTCATACATGTTTTTCGCCATGTCGTCAACACTAAAAAACGCAAAATTCAAATTGACACAACAGGACACTAACGCAGTCTATCATAAACTGAGCTGCACTAAAAAAATGTCCACTATAACTACTATTTTATAACAATTAAATACCGTCGTTAAATCTATCCTGTTTTGAAATATATTTGTTTTAACTTTTGTTCCCATTTGGGAACTCTGGTCAATAATGAGTTAATATATTAAATATAATAAATATTTCTTTCAAAAAACCCAAATTATACATTGGTTTTAATACATATATTGTTATGATGACATCGATGATATAATTGTATATTAATATAATAATAATACACATATTACAGACGCCGCAAAGTACCTACTGAGTTTATTTATAGGTACTACAAAGTACCTACCTCATACGCACTCAACGTGATATAATCGCTTATATTATTTGCAACGATAAGAAAGCCGGCACGGTTTATTTTGTATCTGAATCTCTGCAATAATATTGCCGGCACATGTATTTTATAAATAATATTAAGTATTCGTGTCATACAATTTTAAAACTTTCACTCTTATAATAATAATAACTGCTACTTATAATAATAAATATGTACCGATATTGTGATATTTACTGTGAATTACATTATACTAGCTGACCCAGCGAACTTCGTACCGCCTAACAATCAATGAGTGATTAATATTTTTAATCTCTTTATTACAAACTCCCGTAATTGTCCAAGTGTGTCATCGTAAAGTGTAAAAAAATAAAATTAATTTATGTTGAACAAATTATACTTAACTCTGATTTGTTTATTAATTATCTGCTGTACGTACATAATATAATTATGTAGGTAATATTTTTTTAGGTAGATACCTATTCATTTTAAATTTATAAAAATTCTTCCCATGATTTTTTCAAAACCGAAATTTCAGAACCACAGATGTTAAATTGTATGGATAACGATTCTAATTTGAAAATGTATACAAAAAAATATTCTATAAATAGGCCAATCTATAAAAAAAAAATCATCGTTGATTTTGTATGATTCTCCATATTGTTTTTTTTTTCATTGAAATTAAAAATGCATAGCGTAAATAATTTTCTTCCCGTGAAATTGTAAGATATTTTAATAGCTAATCGGCTATTCAGGGCGGAGAAGTATCCAACAAATCAGAGATCAATCAAATCGGTACAGCCATTCTTGAGTTATATGTAAATGATGTAACTAACACGACTTTCTTTTATATATATAGATATACAATGCAGTATGTGACTGCTCATCCAGAGTAAATATAGGTATCAATAGTACCATACAATAATATGTATTAAATTCATATTATTTACCATCTATAGTGACCTACTTTGTTTACATAGGTCTAAATACCTGCATTTTGTAGCATCGCATATTTATAAATTAGTGTAGGTACATAGATAATGATAATATACAAACGTTCCCACACGATTATTTTGTCATATCTGCTAGGACAATTTTTTTATAATAGTTATTTTTTTCCTATTTGAGTGCTTTTGTCGAATAATTTATTTATGGAAATAGTCACCTACACTAATTATATTGTCTGTGAGTATCTTTTACTTGAAGTACATTTAAGTACATACTTATTTTTATAAACTTTTAGGTTCAATCACAAAACATGACTTATAGGCTGGTTTGCCTAATGAAAATCAAAAATAGCTCTTTTACTTCACTGTTTATATAAGCCTCCACCACGTTACTTCAGACATCATCTCTGTCCTGGGCTTTTTGCTAACAGTCATCAGATTCTTCTTATGTCATAAAACCATCAAATAGGAAGTTTCTTCTACTTCTTTCTTCTTCATGAGGTCTCCTATGCTATCCATTACCCTTTTTTCTATTTCTGATCTTAAAATCTATCAACATCCCTACGACTTCAACATTACAACTCTTTCAATAACGTGGGTATATATAATGAGTTACAATCCATTGGATTGGTCTGCAACGAGTTTAGTTTTACTTCTCCATTCGTCTCTATTCTCCGCCAGTCTTTTCAGCTCTACGTATGAGCCACAGTTCATGTCCCTCTTCAGTTGGTCCATATACGCGTCTCTTGGTCGGCCTAGTAGGTTTAAAAATAGTAGACAAAACAAAACAAAACAAAATGTAATGTTTTTTTTCTAGCTTTACAATATCCATCAAAATTGAGTTTAGTTAATCGTCAGCAGAAGAGGGTAGAGGTAATTTATTTTAAAATATAATGAAGCTAATATTATGAAATTTTTTTCTGTCTAAACAGTGAACATCATCGACAAAATCTACAATGAAAAGGACTGCATTATGCAAGGAGGTATGTGTGTGCTTCAGAAGGATTGCGGAGAAGTGACAGCTGTCAAAGGATTGTGCCCAGAACAACGTCATATGGGAGTCGAATGCTGCTATGGAAGTAAGTTGAGCACTTAGATAATTTAATCCCCATTTTAAAAACTGCCTTTAACGTGATTCTTATTCTGAAGTTCAACCAAACTCCATTATTTTTAAATGATCTAGAGTTTGTGTGTTCACATTGTGAAAAGACATTTTAAACATATTTGATATCAATAAAACACTGTTTACTTTTCACTATTGATTTATTAATACTCAAGCGCTTTCGTCAAGTTAGCTTGACATTTTCAAGAGAACTAATATTTTTTCCTGAATTCAATAAAATGTACCAACTTAATCTCAATTGCTCTTCTTGGGAGCATAGGGCAGAAATCAGCCTCCTTGACTCAAAGCGTCTTTGCTCTAATTAAATTGTCACCTCTTCACACGACATCCTTAGCATTCAGATGTCGTTGTATAGAAGTGGTTTATTGTGAAAGAGACGGGCTTTTGCGGACAATGTGTATGAAAAAAAATTTCTGACCAATTAACCAGCGCAAGCATTTTATATCAAAATGTAAGGGACTGATAAAATTACCCTAATTGACACATGCATGACATATACCTGGCTAGGTACTATTTGCCAAAGTGTATTGGTTGCCCTTTATACTGAATTCTGGTACAAAATAATTACGTTAGATCGAGGTTCATTATGTATAAATGACAAAATTAATTGAGTGAGGGTAGCCGTCAGAATAATGGTCAGCTTAAGGGCATAAAATAATATATTATTAATCATTTTCCCATATTATTAACATCACCGCTTTTATTAAGATTATCATACGATGAATTAAATAATAATTAACATAGAGTCAAATTTATCGATAATAATTATTGTTAGTAAATTTCGATTCATTTTCATAATTTTTCACTAGTTCTAGTATTCGTATAACTTCACCAATGCATTTTACCAATTTAATTAAGATTTTGATTTTATACTTCACATCGTGCAAGAGATTAAATATCTTCAATTATTCAGTAATGAGGTGTGTCATCCATTCTAAATGATATATTTTTAATGGCAAAGAGACGACTGCTTAGTGTTCACTACATACCTGCATGATATTAATTGTTTTTGTATGGACGTTTTGTTGATTATGTTTGCTTGCATTTTTTTGTTATCACATCGAAGTTTGTATATTTGTACGAGTATTTTGGAGTCGAATTTTTTAATTATGTGTGTATGAATTACTTATTACCAACGTATTAATCGCATGTTAATATATATGAATCTTATATACAGAAATGTTTGCAGTGAGTTGAATGATAAATAAATAAATTTAAATGAGTCCTCTGGCTAAGCCAGTTGTGGTAAATGTCGTACTCACTAGAATCACTAGACAAATTTCGGGAAATGGAAAAACCATTCTCATCTGAGCTATTATACATTCCGATCGTAGTCGACGATTTTCATTGCCGTATTCGGTTGTCGACTATAAAACGCTAGACAATAATTATTATAATTCTGAATATTTTTGAGGCTTTAAAGTTGCCCACCTAAATTTGTGCATATTTTATGTAATAAAACCTTCAAGTTATACTGAAATATTTATATAATATAGACTTTATCATTATATATGCGATTTTTTTACTATGTTGTGTTTGCGAATATAATTATTTATTAAATATGCTATCAGGTGATTTGTTATACTTATGTCAACATGTATTTTACTTTTTTCCTTGTCATTTTGTATAGAGCAGGTGTTACAATGTACTAACAACAATAACATATATTTTTTTAACAATCAACAACGTCCTTTGAGAGTTTTACGTTTATCATAATACCAAATATACCACTCATAATAATAATTTTGTATAATGATTTAATGTCAAATTTACTACCATTCAAAATACACCTCACAGTAATGTAATTTGTAAAATATATAATACTTTATTTATTATTGTACGTTGGTAATCTTTTAATTATTCAAAATTTCATAAAATTATTACTCACACAATTCAATGCGAGATCGAACCACGGACCCCTTGTTCACGAGGCCGAGACTCTGCCTCCAGGCTACCAACGAACAAGAATATCTTAACAACAAATATCTTAATATCGAATATCTTCCAACTAACTCGGGTTTTTTGGTGGTCTAAAAGAACCTACCTATGTAAGATCCGAAATAAAGTGTTTTGTTACTATTACTTTTTAACACAAAGCTAAAAAGTAATTGCTAAAGTAATTAACTTATCTATTTAATTGTCTACTCTATCACGATTTATATGTCTTTTTTAATTACTAATTTAGCACAAAAAAAAAACAGCAATTAACATTTTATCTGTAAATACATTTTTAACTATCCACCTATTTTCGTGTCAACATAAGCGATGCATATTATTTAAAAGGTAAAAAAAATATCACAATTTGTAGATTTACAAATACGCGAATACTCCAATTAAAATATAAGGAGAATACAATTTGAAATAAATTTTATGTTTAAACTCGATGTGTTTAATTTCATGACAATTAATTAATTCATTAAGTAATTAAGCAAAAAATATTTTGGGAATCTACGTGCGTTGACAACGTTTTTTTGTTCTATTTGAGAATACTAAAATATTTTCAATTTGAGAATATCAAAATAAAACAAGATTTTCTCATATTTTCCTTTGAATATAGATTTTCAATTGCGCACTCTTTAATTTCACTTGTTTGGCGATTTTTTCAAAAATACAATGTGCTTTCTTTAACTCGAATTAAATATAATGGTAAATATATCTAGCGCATTGAAAAAAAAAACATTTTTTATCGTAATTATAATTTTACTCGTATTACGCAATGCGATGCAGGATGTCCATAAAAATGCGCAGTTATGTTTGTGAATAACATTTGACTGTATTCTTACGATAATTTTTTCATAGGAATACAATAAGAGTATAGTTGTATTATGAATAATTTAATTGACTTGTAATATATTTCTGTCAAACTATTTATATTTTATTTGATTATTTATTCATTATTGACTGTACATTGATTACAAACAATTACATTTAAGGTAAACATTCAAGTTAGATACAATCAACATACAGAGGGCGAGTTTATCGCAAAGGCGCGATCTTTTCCAACTAACCCATTTTGTCGATCAAAGTAATGACATCTTTAAATAGCAGATAATATTTTTTTTACGTTTAAATAGGTACATTAAAAATGCAATTATAATTTTTTGTTAATCATATTTTTGCAAGGCGAATGATTATTATTTAATTTTGAATAATTTATCTACAATATTTCATAAATCATACATGCGACGTGATGTATAAAATTTTATACAATCTACTCTTCACTATACAATAACTAAAAAGTTGTTTTAGCATATTTTGCCTAATACATATTTTTTATACTATTGAAGCCTTATTACATAATTATATTTATGTACATTAAAGAAGTAAATACAAAAAAAATACCGTTAGGTTCGTATAATCACGCAGCCCTTCTTTTGAAAAACTTCAGTTTTTATAACAAAAAATTCTCTTGTGTTTTTTTTTATTAGGTGAGATTCTTTCGCCACTGAGATAAAATTAAATCTCCCGGAAAATTTGGCATTTAGGATTGGTCTCCCACTCTTTTTTAGATTTTAAACTCGCGATGAGGTTTGCCACCCATCCCGAATGTCATAATTTTTGTTGGTATTGTTTATTGGTACGGAGAGGACAGCTTGTTTGTCAACTGCATGCGACTGGTTTGCTGGCAACCCCACTTGTGGGATAGTAGTAGTAGGTTTTGTCACAGTTTAGTCTTCACATTCCGATATTATTTTTCAAAAGATATATCTGGGTTTTGTTTGTTATAAACCCAAATACAACCTTATACACCTTTCACAGTGAGCTACTAAAAGCTTGTGTCGTGAAAGGGGAATTTTCCAGCACCAGTGGGCCTAGTCAAAACACATTTAAGTGTTAAGTTTTCGTTTAAACGTGGACGACGTTGCGAGAACGCGTCAATTGTCGTAGCTACTTGTGTATTTTAGCTACGAAAATTGACGCGTTCTCGCAACGTCGTCCACGTTTGAACGAAAACGAAACAAAAACGTAACGCTAAAATGTGTTTTGACTAGGCCCACTGGTATCGAACCATGAACCTCTTGTTCACAAGGCCGAGACTCTGCCTCCAGGCTACCGACGAACTCGCATGAAATGCGAATGATAATATTTCATTCACTGAGAATGAATAATAAAGTTGTGTGGAATTATTTAGCAACAGAATTACAGAAGTGACAATTATTTACAATAGGCAGCATTGTATGATGTATTTATAACATTAGAACGAGTATTACATTAGAAGCGAGTTGTACATAGTCTGTATAGTCATTTAGTATTATTAACATTAACATACAGTTACATACGTACATACATTCGTCATTGTGTTGTTAAAATTAATATGTTAATATGTTACGTAATTTCCTCGATCCCCATTTCATAATTGAATAAATTATAATTATTTCAGTTTGTTTTTTCCTATCTATGTATGTTTATTAACATAAAAGACAAGAATTTCTTTTTTGAATACCATATCAGGTGCCCCAACGTCATTAATCTGACGTAGGCCTCACTGTCTTATGCTTGTTGAAACATCTCTTCCACCCTCTGGATTCTGTCCATTCTTTTCATATTTTCCAGCCAGAATTTGTTATTCGTGGTCAAATCAAATCAACTTCTAAAAAAAGTATAATCTGTCCAATTAATCTTTGAGTTCGTCGGTAGCCTGAAGGTAGAGTCTCGGCCTCGTGAACAAGGGGTCCGTGGGTCGATCCCAGGTGCCGGCAAACTCCCCTTTGACAACACAAGCTTTTAGCTTAGTGTGAAAGGTGTATAAGGTTGTATTTGGGTTTATAACAAAAATCCAGATATATCTTTTAAAAAAAAAAATTAAGGTACTAGTTGCAATGACGAAGGCTCCGATATTCTCTCTTATAAACCCCACAATTGGACAAAACACTCCTCGCGAAAAGGTAGTGTTGCGGGTTCAAGGCCTGTCTGGGGTACTACCGAATAAGGTGACGCTGTCTTTTCTAAGCCTTATATGATAGTTTCATGTGTTAAATTTACATAATATGTAACCTCATAAAATGGTTAATTGTAAAAATAACATTGATATACCTAAGTAGGTATAATCTGTCATAAAACAGAGAAGGGAAAATTTCATAAATACATAACGTTCTTTTGGATTGTATATTTGGTGGTATCTTGTTTATTAACAACAGAAATATTTTAACAGAAGTCCCTCAGTCAAAAGTAACAGACTAATTTTGAAGAACTGATAGTACAGATATGACGTTTCTGTAAAATGAGGTAAGATTTTAAATAAGGTGCGAAGCCGGGTTTGATGTTAGTACGCAATATAATATTATGAACCATCATAGTAGCATTATTGATATGAACATTTTGCATCAAGTGAGGTCAAGGATATATAAATTAAAATTATTATGTCATAGATGTTGTTTGTTATTATTATGTGTGTATTAGTTTGATCTTTATTAAAGTTTTAATAATGTTTAATTAGACCGCGATGAGATGCTATATCATTAATGTAAAGTTACATGTTGTGTATGTATATGTATAATGAAAGTTGTGCTTTAATTAAAACGATGTTAATTAATGATGAAATTCAGTGGCAATGGAAAGAGTCTGGTATATTTCTATTGTTTACTCTTTAGTGCATACATAAATTCATACATTATACACCATATTATGGAGGGGCCACGGTTGCGTATACAGATTACTTGTACAGTCCGGCCTTAAGTGGTGCATTAAGTTTCTGATCACCTACTGTGAGATGAATACTTGATAACTGTATACCCAAATAAAATTCATTTTTTCTGATACATTATAAATTCCTTCTTTGTCTTGATTGAGTCGGAGATCTATTACTGATTATCAGAGATCCTTATTGCATGTTGTTACTGCTTTCAGGCCATCCTAAACTTTAAATAAGTCTTTATTACATAATGTTTGACATCTGCCTTTTCTAGCTTCTTCTAGAATGTCCTCGTCACACCGGCATTCCATAATTTCCTAAAGCCTCCAAATAACTTTGCCTTTTTTCTGGCTCATTATTTAATTAATGTTTAAATTATAAACACAACATTTATATTGAATAGAGGTATTCATTGTCACAACCCTTTTCCGTGATTTAAGGATTAAGAATAAAAAATGATGATATCGTTTATAGGTACTACGAAAAAAGTAAAAATATAAACATAAAGATTTTCTGTGAAAAATTCTAAATGAGATAGTCATTAAAAAGGCATAGACAAAATTTCCACTTACTACAAATAATACTTTGAATAATAATCAGATTTGACCATTAAACAATGTTCTAGAAGCAAAAACATCGTAATTAGGTACCTACATGCAATACCATATTATTGTTTTATTTTGAAATATATTATGATTACAATTTCAATAACAATAACAAGTACCAGAATAACGGGTAAATACATACACCTACTAACTTATTATCGGTACGGGAATTTTATTTTCTTTCTCTTACGATATTAAATTGATGATATTATCACCTATTGACTTTTTGATAGTTCGCATTAAATATAAATTAATATGCGTAGTAGCTAAGTATAAAAAAAACCAATAATAATAAAGCGAGTATAATATTTGTACACGCACTTCTTATTCATCTATGTGGTCTAGACGTAGTTAGTTTGTGGAACACACATACTTCTTATTTGTATTGAGATATTATTTACTATATTATTATAATAATAATAACTTTTTTGATAGTTAGTAATTGATCGTAAGGCCAAGGTCAATGTTTTCTTTTTTTATTGGTGCTAGATATTACATACTATCATTACAATTGGTTTGATAAATATTACAATCGCTTTTATTATTAACATAAATTTATACTATATTTTGCGTGATTATGATTGTATTGTCACCATGTATGGATGATGGACATGTGTTTTGCTTACATACATTGTCATAATCATTATAACCAACCATAACTGATATGAATTATGTTATTTGTTGTAATGTTCCAATTGCCTACTTTCTGCGAATCGATTTGTTTTATTTTGTCAATCTGATTTACTAGACACCATAGATATTATATTATTTTGTACACGAATAATATTATATTATTTACGTGTAACCTATCTTTAATAATATACACACTTTTTAAATTGTTATGCAATAATTTCATCATATGTAATACCATCATTGTCAAAATAAAGCATTAGAATTGGTGGTCACATAGGTAGGTACCTCATTACTGAATGTAAAATTTTAGTGTCGTATACTTACACCCCCAAGATGAAAAGAAATCATTATATAAGCACGGCATTTAATTAGTCTACTGACGATCACACTTGTGGAATATGCCGTAAATTTTAGAATTAGTTTATTTATAAAAACATCCATGAATTAAATATTTTATATATTATGTCTAATACGAATTTTAGTCCAAATTTCATACAGTATTAGAAAATTGAGAAAGTTTTAATCTATTGTTGGAATTCAAGCAATTTTTTTTTATTCTCATTGCTCAGTTCATAAACACTCGAAAACATTATATAATTATGATTATAAGCAGAAGGTGCTGATTTTGCATTATTTCTTTCATTCCAGTTTCTCAAAAAGAAACAAGATGCAGAAGACGCGGAGGTGAATGCTTCCCACAAAACGGCTGTAATCCAATTATTCAAGACAAGCTGGCCACTGACTGCGAGGACAATGAAGTTTGCTGTATCCTCGTCTAAATAAAAACGGACTTTAATGCATATTCCTAGAGACATAATTATATGCAATGAATTTACATAGTATACCTATTTTGTAACTTGAATTCCACTAATCAAATTATATATCCGATGCAGATTAAACGCAAATTTCATATTTAAATAGCCGTGAATATATATTTCAAATGAAATCACATATAATTTATGATATTGCATATAATTTTTACATTGCATATAATTCAGTCTCTGCATATGACAATGTTTTAGAAACTACTTTGTACCTACTATTTTTATACGTATTAATTATTATTATTATTATTTTTACATTAAAGTTGTTTTATAACTACCATTATTACCGAATTGTTTTAAAATATTGCTTTATAAATCTCGGGCACAAAGTGACTTACAAGTCTTACAACAGTCTCTGGTATTGAAGACAGTAAAATTGTTTTACATCAAATTATGAAATAAAACAATCATTCACAGTTATAGTTCAGAAAATATATTTCAACACCCTTATGTATAATGTATTCTTTTTGTATTTTCTTCGTGAATAATTAATGTTTTTATGTGTACATAAATATTAATTTTCTATTCCGAAAAAGTAATATGTTAGTCACTTCGATTCTAAAATCTACCATCTTTTTAAGCCAGTTTTATATGTTACAAACAATATTATTATAATACAAAGTATTTACTATTGTTTATTTATTGTTATATTTAATAAAGTATTCTATTACATATATTAATTTGTTTTAATCTATTTATATCTCTTCATGTCCTTCTTAGCTACTCTTGTGAAAGCCTTCAAAATGGAACACAAGAATAAATTTTTCAATCAATCTATTTATTTTATTTATTCAACAAACGCAGTCCCACAAAAGATACAAGTAAGAAAAAGGATTGTCCAACTAGGTAGCCCTATTCTAGGATAATAAAAATAAGTCTATTACACTTATAATTTAGTTTAAGTCTTTAATGGTTTCGTCTGAATGTTAGAGTCGTTCAAGCCATTGGGCATATTAAAGTGGCTTGAATGATAGTTTTCACAAGAAGAAAAACCCGATCTCCTATTTATCTAGGTACATCATTACGGCAATTTCCCTATTGTGAGGCAACCAGTTTATTAACTGTGTGTAATGAACAGACAAGTAACTATTTCTCTTCGTGTAAAACAAATATAACACATTCAGGATAAGTGGCATATCGACGCCGAATAAAAAAAAACATGATGTTTAATGATTATATCAACTATGTAGAGATGCAACGAATATTCGGCAACTATTCGGTATTCTGCCTATTCGGCAACATTTTTATTATTCGGTCGAATACCGAATATTTGGTCTATTTTTTTTTTCTTTTTTTAAAAAGATATATCTGGGTTTTGTTATAAACCCAAATACAACCTTATACACCTTTCACAGTAAGCTTAAAGCTTGTGTCGTGAAAGGGGAATTTGCCGGCACCTGGGATCGAACCACGGTCCCCTTGTTCACGAGGCCGAGACTCTACCTCCAGTAGGCTACCGACGAACTCGAATTATTTTTATTATTTGGTATTCTGCCGAATAGTTTATATGGAAAACTGGAGGGAACTAAAAACTTGTATATTGTTGCTATTTCATTGTCACCTGCAGATGCATAATTATTAATCCTCAAATATCTAGTTAATTAATTTAATTTGATATGGAGTGGAATAACATAATATTATTATTGTTATTACTTATTCATGTTGGAACACAACAATTTTTAAAAAATGTACCGCGCTGCAAGTCTTGTACATAATATGTCTATGATATACCTGCACGAAGATGCGCGGTCGGAAGCACTGCACGCTCTCGTCATTGTTTTGCCGAATATTAGGTTATTCATCATATGATCTTGCATAATATTCGGTATTCGGCAAATATATTATTCGTTGCATCTCTAGTATCAACCTTTTACAGAATTCCAGCATTTTACGAAATTTTTAATCGAAAACTTACAGATTAGAGTGGGAGACATATTCTTTCCAAAGGAAAATGTAATAGACAGCGTGTTAGAGTATTAAAACGTCTTATAGGTACAAATAATTACTTGTAAAGATTTACGTTACGCAAAAATGTACGATATCATTCTCTTGCTCCATCTACAGAGTTCATGTCAAAGTACAGTGGGTATAAAGTATAAGGAAAATTAGTACCGTTCTGTAAAGGAATTCTAATTTCTCATTCATTTCAACAGAGGCGTTGTATTTATTTTTAATTTTCTTACCCCTTGAGAACAAACAGTCCACAAAAACAATAATAATACAATTTTACATAGATTATGGACAAAAAAGTTACCTTATACTAGTGATGTGAGAAGAGAAAAATCTCCAAAGAAATTTCTCGAGAACGAGAAATTTCTCCGAGAATTTCTCCTCTGATGGAAGAGAAATTTCTCTCCATAATTTTTCTTAGTGGTATTATGACCTTTCGCCCAGTACACTTCGCAGCCAACCTGATTGATCCAAAAAATTGTGGGACTGATTAAGGTCCAAATCAGAGGTTATTAACACTTTTTTTCATGTACGTACCTGCAATTTTTTTTAACTTAAATATGGGCATGTGCGGTGTCAAACATCAAGATTTTTCATCAGTTATTATAGCACTTGTTTCTATGTAGGTACCTACCTAATCTTTTTTTGTTTCCATAATTAATTGTAGCCATATTGGTGATAAATTGTCTTAACATTTGTACATTGTTATTGATTGATTGAATAAAGTATTTATTATTATTATTCTGTTAAATAAAAAATTAAAAAAATTCTCCAAAAATTCTCTACTTCGAGAAATTTTTCGAAAAATTATTTCTTGAGAATTCCACAACACTACCTTATACAACTTCAATGCAATTTAATACAAACCTATTACTAAATAACGCACTTGAAAATTTGTAAATTTCAATAACCAAGAGAATAATATCCGATGAAAAGCTTTTTTTGAGTAGTCTATGATGAAAAGCTGTTCAGCTGTTTTGTTGTTCTTTCATTCTAAAACGGTGGTCCCCTTTCCCCGGTTAGCAGAAAGAACATGAAGGTCAGTCCTTTTGTATTGTGTCCTCCTTTTCGGTATTTATAATGAAATTTCACAAAATTGTGGAGTATTTTTCACCAAAACCGAGGAGATAAAAGTAATAATAATCATTGTTTGAGTTGATGTTTTTTTCAGTAAAACTAAAAAATGTTTGTTTCTATAAATAAATAATTATTGAGTTCGTCGGTAGTCTGGAGGTAGTTTCGCCCTCATGCACAAGAGGTGCGCGGGTCTGGAGGTAGTTTCGCCCTTATGCACAAGAGGTGCGCGGGTCTGGAGGTAGTTTCGCCCTCATGCACAAGAGGTGCGCGGGTCTGGAGGTAGTTTCGCCCTTATGCACAAGAGGTGCGCGGTTCAATTCCAGGTGTAAGCAAATTCTCCTTTCACAGCACAAATTCTTATTACAAAATAGTAAATTAGAAAATTTGAAAACCACAAACGTCTCCCCCTAAAATTAACCTTTGACCGATTCGCGACGGTAAAAAAGTTGGATACCGCTACTCCAGACGAAGCATCATAATTAATATTTAGCTTTACCTAAGACTGGAGGTGCTGGACTAGCTGTCAGAGCTGGAAACAATACAGTGGAGGATACGACGCAATCCACACGGTTGAAGATTTACATACATACCAAGCCACACGAAAAGTAAAGTAAGTATCTATTCCTATATAGGTAATTATGATGACCGTTGGTTGTATGAAAATATGTTTCATTTTGTTTCTAGTCATCTGTACCTACTTATTGAAAATATTAACTGATACGAGATAAACAGGAGAATAGGTGGCATTGGTGAACGATTCATGAACGATGGCCTGAGCCATACACACTTTCTTTTAATTCTTCTAAGAATGAACATTTCTTTAATCACCCTGAGCCGATTCATAAGCATTGGAAATGGGTACTTACCTACATACTTTCTTTTAATTCTTCCGAGAATACGGCACTGGAGTACACCTATCAGAGTCATCTCATGTAGACATTTAGGTATATAAATATATTAATATGTATCATGTATATTGTCTGTATAATAATATGAGTATGTTTGTATTGTGTATATAGGTATGTAAGTATATGTTCTTAAGCCTAAGGCGTAAGGAGATGGAAGGTTAGGAAAGGGGATAGGATGAAAGACGAGAGGGATGGGGGTTCAGAGATACCCTCAGGACATTCACATAGCGCTCTTTAGTCCTGAGGCTACAGGCTGCATTAACATAGGGACCGCGTTGTGTTCACTTCTATTTTATCAGGAATAATAATAATATCTCACTTTGCTTATTGATGAAAACCGCACTGATTATGTGAGGATATAGAATCAGATAGGTATTATTTTATATTGATTTTATTTCAATATATGAGCGCAAAAACAAACAAAGACTCTGTATAAAAGTATTATAGACAAGACGGTAAGATATTTCAAAATTCATTTGCACTTCAACACTATGGGGCACTTTACTGAAATTCATTTGCTAGTCAACAGTTTGAGTCACAAGTAAGAAAAAAACACGCATTCAGTATGATAAATTTAGTTTATGAATTAAGACATTTACATCTCAAATTTAGCGATAAGGTTTGCCGCACCCATCCTCGGAGTCTAAATTTATAATTTATTATAAGATGATTTGGTAGAAGTAGTAGTAGGTGTATCTAACTAAGAAGTAGGACCCAGAAGACGGATGTCTACAATTGCCAGGGACCTGAAGGAGGCAAAGTTGCGCTCAGAGGACGCAGGGGACCCGAAAATATGGAAGATGAGGACTAGGAACGCCGACCCTAAGTAAATGGGATAAAGGGGAAGGTGAAGATGAAGAAGTAGTATATCTAACTATTTCTAATTGGCGGGTGTTCGAAAAATTAAAATAAAGACATTTTACATCTCAAACTTAGCGATGAGGTTTGCCACCCATTTTGAATGTCTTAATTTTTATTAGCACAGAGAGGACAGTTTTCATATTTATTACATGCAGCTGGACTTTTGGCTGGGTAGCCACGGCATATCCCACAAGGGGGTCCCTTGCCGTGATGATATAGAAAATAGTGGCAGTTTATGAATGAAATATGAATGAATGAATGAAAAATGAAAAAAAAAAACTTAATATGATGCCGGTATCTATTAAGAAAGGCAAGAGTAAAAATATTGCAAAAAAATTAGTCAAGGAATGGTTAATAAAGTGTGGATTTATATATAACTAATAATTGTTTGTTTGGTGGCAGTTTATGAATGAAATATGAATGAAATGAATGAAAAATGAAAAGAAAAAACTTAATATGATGCCGGTATCTATTAAGAAAGGCAAGAGTAAAAATATTGCAAAAAAATTAGTCAAGGAATGGTTAATAAAGTGTGGATTTATATATAACTAATAATTGTTTGTTTGGTGGCAGTTTATGAATGAAATATGAATGAAATGAATGAAAAATGAAAAGAAAAAACTTAATATGATGCCGGTATCTATTAAGAAAGGCAAGAGTAAAAATATTGCAAAAAAATTAGTCAAGGAATGGTTAATAAAGTGTGGATTTATATATAACTAATAATTATTTTTGTATTTAGGTTAATGTCGTATTAGGTCAATATATGTATAAAGTATGTTATAAGAGAACACGCCGACAAATCTTTTAGATTTGGCGTGACTCATTATCATAAGATGTATATATTTATTATTCAATGTACTATTTTCATTAAATAAAAAAAAAAAAAAAAAAAAAGGGCGTGTAAACAGCAAATAATATCTTCCACAAATAAGGTGGCCAGCAGATTAACTGTAAGCGATAAACTTTCAGGTTGTGATGCAACTGCATGGTATAAACATGCAGTTGTCATGTAATAAATATCAGAATGAATGACATATTTCATCGCTGAATTAATGATGTAAAATATCTTATTCGTATAATTTTACGAATATAGTTTTTGAAAGATGTATTTGATTTATAATAAATACAAATACATTCTTCAAAATAAGTAAAATGGAATGCGGAATCTTTCGATTAAAACTCACCACCAGACAACTGACTATCTGCTCTTTCCAATTCTTTTGAGTCTTGAAGTAAATTAAATAAATAATTCATTTATTCTCATCCGAATACATAGTATGTTGTGTTGATAACATCTGATTTCAGCTTTCGCGTATTCATTGATAGCGGAAAGACACTATCGTGGAGTGTCCCGAGGCATTTAGCTCTAAGGCCTTCCAACAAAACCCAGCCGAACTTAAATATTCACCAGCAAGATGAAGTTGTTACACGAACATAATAAAATATTATACTTACCTACCTACTTGTGCGATTCAATATTCATATATATATATCTTCACAATACTTTAATCGTAGAAATATTATAACAATATACATACCATTCTTCTACAACCTGAAACCTATCTTGAAAGTCAAATCCCACCGATACCGAACTGAGTTTAAAACATCTAAACATAAATGCTTTTCTTGATGCATTTCTTCTTTGGGAACTAAATGGTATTCTGTGATAAAAGTAACGTTTAAAAAAACTTACCTGTAATAACAACAGGGTTACTCTTGACACAATCTAAATACGATCTTGATTTAGTCTTGATATAATCATACGACGCGCGAAGGGACTATGGTCAAAACTACCGCGCTACCGGTACCGCGAGATTGCTATTCACTTATTTTTGACTAATAGTCACTTCGTGCGTCGTATGATTAAGATTAAGATCGTATTTACATTTTGTCAAGAGTATAAGAGTACCCTACTGATAGAATAACTAGATAATATTTATTCTCAATTTATGAGTAAAGTTGTTAAGTTTGTTTATTTATTTTACGGCAATCATATTATTCATATACGAATACAAACAATCTAAATTTATCTGCAATTAATTCTTAAAAAGTTGTCTAACTGTCGTATAACGGGCACATACTGTACAATAATTGAAAACCTATTAAATATATGAGTTCGGTTTGTGCGGCGTATAAATTGTCCCTACAACTATTTTTGTTTTAATAAATCAAATGTTTTTGTGTTAACACTTTGGAAATTCATTATAATTAAAATGATTTTAAAAATACTGTATAATTTCCAAATTAAATTTATTCACCTCAAACGTTTTCGCCACGGCTTCTACTTGGCATCATCAGGAGGACTAATTAGTTTAAGTTCATATTATGTAATAGTAATAGAAAACAGACTCACTACATATGAACTTAAACTAATTAGTCCTCCTGATGATGCCAAGTAGAAGCCTTGGCGAAAACGTTTGAGGTGAATAAATTTAATTTGGAAATTATACAGTGTTTTTAAAATCATTTTAATTTTTGTTTTAATTAGACATGTACTTGTTTAGTTTGAATCTTTGTTTTTTAATTAATATAAATACCTTGATAATTATGTATGTAATTTGAAATAAGTGTTTCTTTCTACTATAGATTATTGATTCTGAGAGAGACGTCTTTCGACCTTATCAGGTCATTATCAATCTGATTGATAATGACCTGATAAGTCGAAAGACGTCTCTCTCGGAATCAATAATCTAAAGTAGAAAGAAATACTTTTTTCAAATTACATAATTATGGAATTCTACTACGTGTGCACCGACACAATTAATAATTGATAATTATGATTTTTAGTGAAATTTATTATGTGTGTTGTACTGATTTGTGTATTGCTATATCATGTAAAAGGTTCATGCCATTTATTGTTTTGATAAATAAATATGTATGTATACAACACATGAAAACATAAATAATGCAATACTCTATTTAAAAATGAGGGTGCGTATAAAATCTAATTGATTTAAGTTAGCCCATTGGGTTATCGTTTATAATAAAAGTTGATTTATTACAAACAGTAAAATAAAATATTAAGTTAATATATATCATGGTGAGCTTTTAAATAATAAGATCCATTTATTTTATTAAAAAAGAAATAACTTGAATTTCTATGTTTATTTGTTACATGAATTTAAATAACGCTATCGCAATTTCAGTGTTCTTACACCATTGACGAGTTTTTCAAGACTAAGTACAATAAATATGCAAAAATAGAACTATGAGTAAAACAATAATTATAATAAAATAAACATAGAAATCAAGTTATTTTTTTTTAATAATTGTTACATAAAATAAGTGAAACTATTTATTTTATTTTAAAATATAAAAATTCTTAGGAGTTTAAGGACTTACCTTTAACTAGTTTTTACAGATTGATGGAATTGTGATGAAGTAAACTCTCTTTTAATTGTTTCTAAGTTATACTTTAAATAACTGACACAAGAATTATTGACAATATAACTTAAAAGCAATTAAAAAAGATGTAAACCAAAACTGGAACCAATTGTTTCTTATTACTGTATAATAAGTAAAAGTAAAAGAGAGATTGATTTCTAGAATGTTTATTTATGGTTTTATTTAGTAATAAAAAAAAGTTTGATTGCTGGGTGAGTTCTATCAGTGGGCCTAGTCAAAACAAATTTTAGCGTTACGTTTTCGTTTCGTTTTCGTTCAAACGTGGACGACGTTGCGAGAACGCGTCAATTTTCGTAGCTACTTGTGTATTTTAGCTATGAAAATTGACGCGTTCTCGCAACGTCGTCCACGTTTGAACGAAAACGAAACGAAAATGTAACGCTAAAATATGTTTTGACTAGGCCCACAGGTATACCGATTACCTTGGAGCTCTTGGCATAGAGTGAAAAACTATTTCTTAGAACATTATATCAAATCACAAAAATCAGGTGTAAAAAAAAAGAGGAAGACAGGAGAGATTTTTATATATATATATTTTTAAATATTTTAAATTCATAATAAAATTATTTTACATAGATACAGCATAACATCAATCAACTATTAATAATAACGATAAATAAATTATTTATATTATACAATTTTTGGACACTTATACAATAAGTACTAACTGACTCTGTAGGTATACAATATATTTTTAAAATACGATTAAAAATAATTAACTTAAAACAAATACTAAACATGCTCGATTACAATTTTATAAATTATTATTCATAGTTATTCAATTGATTTTTGTAATAAATTAAATTATAACATAAAATTAATATTTCTTAATTTAAATTAACGTATTATGGTTAAACTATTAGGTATAATAAGTCTTAAAAATGCCTTTAAAAGGAAAACAGAGTGAGAGATCTATGAAATGTTTATTATTTCATTTTTTAGTTTGAGGACATAGTACTTAATTAATTTACAGATCCATCTTTAACCAGGGTTAAATAACTTAAGTAACATATCATAACAAAGCATGGATAGTTAAACACAGATCATGCTTGCCCCAATCTATCTTCTTTTACTATGGGTACTAACAAGATGATACACACAAGCAATGCATTAAATATTTATAGGTGCACTTAATATAAATATACATGTAACGTCTAGAATCACAATTTATAAAAAAAAAAACGTTTATTTTTCTGTTTGCTTTGGCCGAGAGTCGAACCCCGGGTTTTTTGACTTGCAGCGAGAATTTTACCTCCCCACCATAGCGGCCATCAAAAATGTTGCTGCATTTTTTTATTTGTGAATTTTTAAAATTTTCTTGACAATTATGAGATGTGATTAGTATGTATTTAATTTCAACTGTCTATTAAAAAGGAGAAAAATAATGAATTTATAATGGAATATTAAAATATTACGGAAAGAGCTCGGTGGGATGAAAATACCCATATTAAATAAATAATTAACCTAAAATATAAATATGTTATTAAAAATTGTATATTAGTTAATGAACAGATTGGATAAAGTGAAAATTTCCATGTTCAGGCCGACCTCAGTGAAAGACAAAGTTATTCAATTGAATTGACTTTTTGATGTTAATTATTTCTGATAATGTTTTATTAAATCATGAATAAGGTGATCAATGATGAGGTACATAATCAACTGATACAAATCTTAATTAATTAGAAATTAAAATCAAATGCATATCTGGAAATGAATAATGCATCCGTCTACGCACATATTATCATCTGAAGATAAAAATAAGAGATACAAAATAGAAGATAAGTTATTTATTATAAAAAAGTAATTATTATTTATAATCAACAATGTAATATTGAAAATATAGTTAAATGCGATTAATTAAATCAACACATCTAGCTATAATGATTTATTAATAAGGGTTCAGGTTCATTTACATGTACATAGGTACAATTGGAATGAAACTTTCGTAGCTCAAGAACACCTTGCTGCAGGAGGCGAACTAGACCATAGGACATGAAAAACCCTGAACCGATTGAGATCTGGTGTGGGAAACTGCCGTGATAATAAAGAACGATGGGGCTTTTTACAGGATAAATCCGGAGCGTGTGATTGGGGGTGCAGTACATCAGAGTCATCAGACCATGCTACACTTGTTGGAGTGTCCGTTGTGCCCTGTCACATGCACTATGGGGGATATTTTGACGCATCTCCACGCGCTGTGCATTTTGCACAGTACTGAAGATCAGTTTGATCGTTTTTTTTGGGTTTTGATACGATAAATAACAATAATAATTAATTAGGTGATTTGGTGAGCGATTTATACAACTGATAATCACAAAGCATGTACAAAAACATAGTATTTTGTATAAAAAGACTGTGATAGTGTTAGAGTGGAGTTCATTTCTAACATTTTCCAGTACATAATAATATAATCATCACATATAGATAATATTGTTATAAACATAACATAACATGCATTAACAATTTACACAAAACGAGCTAGTCCCAAACTAAGACATGAATCTTAAATTATAGGTACTAACACGACGACGATACACATGTATACAATGCACTAAACACATATACATGTAACACCCAGACCCAGGATAGTTTGAAAAAGGGTCATTCTTCACTTTGCGCTGGCCGGGAATCGTACCCGGGACCTCGTGACTCAAAGGCAAGAGATCATTTCTTTGCTGGTTGTTCTTCCGAATTACATTGTTTAAAGCAATAATAAAAATCAATAAAGTCTCAAGAGGAAAAAGTTGGGGTCTCTTAATTTAACAGTATGAAACATTTGTGTCTCAAAAGTTGATCACTATTTTGACGAATGTTCATAAAATCGTTAATATGTTAACTGTTTAGGTTCAGCTCTTACATAATGTACATATCTGATGGTTAATTATTATTGGTTATTATTTAATATAAGAGTAAGGTATATAGGTTTTTCTTATAATGACGCACCTAAACATAAATCTATCAGTGTGATTTTATTTCAAAATTGACGCATATTATCAAATCTTGAACTCAATTATTGTTGTTGACTTTTCTTACGAATAAATACTCGCTAAACTGTTGCCCTTCCACTCCACCTCCATTTGAAGCTGTCAGTTTGAAGCCAGCATTTAAAAGCCTTACTATTGCCTGAACACAATTCAATTTACAATATCCATTCAATGGGAATCTCACAACGTGCCTTGTGTCCTGTTGGTTCCATGCAACTCCTGTACGGGCATCGAGCACTGCTTGATTTGTTTCGGGGAAGACTTGTCCGAGAAGTGTTCTGTCTCCGGATACCATTATTCTTTCTCCTAAATCTGGACTAACGTGAAGTGCGATGCATTCATATAAGCTTTGTACTGGTTGGTCTGTTGTTATTTGTGTTGCGCTATCACACTTTGGCACAGATTTCATTTGACGCTCTTTGAGTTGTTCTAGTTGTACAACCATCGCTGTGAAAGAAAAAAAACATAATTTATTAGTATTAAGTTAACGAAGACATAGATCATCCATGAACAGATGAAGTTTAAGATTATATATATCTCGACAAAATTATGAAAGTACGACAAATTTCGTTCACTGTTAGATAGCCATTATTTTTCTATACAAATTTATATTTGATGTCGGAGCTAAACTACACAATGTCACGAAATGTATTTTTTACTAAAGTCGTTCAAATTATTTTCATAAAAATTGCATTTGGTTCTCTAAAAATAATTGCGAGTGATTGCTAGTAACTAGTCCCTAGACTTCTGTGGAATCCTGGCGCACGATGATTCTCCTTCAATACTAATATAGAATGCACTTAATTTAATTTACTTGATTGATATTAAGTTAAATTGCAAACTATTCCTTAAAAAACTTTTATTTTATTTGTTTGTGATATCTCAAAACGCATTTTCAAAATAGGTGAACATAATATGTCATCAAAAAGAGCATAATATATTAATTTATCGTTGTTTTTTTTACAATTAACCATTGTATGAGGTTACATATTTATTTATTTACTTATTGTTTAAATGAAACAATGAACAGCATTACAGTAAAAACCTTTTCGCTGTCATTGTACGGCAAACTCCCCTTTCACGACACAAGTTGTATTTGGGTTTATAACAAAAACCCAGATATATCTTTTTTTTAAAAAAAAAAAAAAACCAAATATATGTAGAAGAAAGAAACTACAATATAAGGCTTAGAAAAGAAGCTGTCATAAGCTTCGGTCCTTCTAATCTATGATCATTAATAGTCACTTTAAAGAAATTCGACAGAGTGTATTTTCGCTTCAGCATACAGAATTACATACTTATGATTTTTTGCATATAATAATAATAATAATAATAATAATATAAATCAATCTTATTTGTAATAAATTACTTTTAATGCAAAATTCTTATTATTTATGTAATAGCGCAAACATTGTTGGAGTAATATAATACTTCATCTTCTATTATCAATATTTAATAATAATAATATAATATATGTATCTGTAATACTTATTATGTATATGCACAGTCATATATCAAAATATCGATTCTCTAAGGGCAAATACGAGTGTGTTATATAGGTATTATATATAATATGTACGAGTATAGAGTGTGTTATATTTTTAGTATAAGTTGGTGTAGTTTTTTTTTGTTCTCGTTGTTACATACTAAGATCGAAACAATTGTACTTCAGGCTAAAAGTCCCGTGGCTAAAAACAGCGTCTGAACATAATACAGTGTCGTTACAAGGTGGTCTTGGATTATCAAACAATATATTATTATTATTAGGTATACCTACATATTTTGTCCGAGTACAGAGGATTGAACTTGTAAGTTTAAGTGTACCTAATTAATTACGTAGGATTACTTTCATTAAGTACTTCTTTCTGTATCTAACTATACCATCGCGGCATATCATTCCATAAGTAGGGTAGCCATGATACCAAATAAAAGCTTTTGATTGAGCAGTTACAAAAAAAATCGATTAATTTAGAAGTTTAAATTCATTACATTTATATTTATATTTATTTATTTATTTTTTATTATTTATCACTTGTATACGGCGTGAGCCTTTTACATGTTAAACATATAACAAAGCAGAAAAAAACAATTTGACAGACAACAATAAAAACTGATAAAAAATGAATTGGTACAAATTTATAGAAATAAACATTAAGATATAACAAAAATGGTAGTAATTTGAACAAAAACAGCAATAGTAATAGAATAAAACAATTAAATTAAACCATACAGAGACTGGACAAAATTTGATGAATGCAAACATTAAAAGACAGAATGTAATATACAAATCAAAACAAGTATCCAATTAAAAATAGTTCAAGATGATAATTGTCAAATTCGTTAGATTAGATGTCAAAAAAATAGAATCATTAAAAAACAACACAAATTACGTTGCATTGTTTTTATTTTGTAGCGTTTTTGTTCGTGTAATAATGTGAACGTTTCTTTTTCGAAAGTGAATGTTCAAAGGTGTAAACAGTCGGGTCATTTAGTGACATTTCACCATATAAATATATAAAAAAAATTCCCACTATTTCGGTAGCCAGCGAAAAGAAGCAACAGTTATATGACAAAAAAAGCAAATCGTCATATACGTGTCAATAAAATTTCAAGACATACGGGATGGGTGACATACTTCATCGCTGAATTGGAGATGTTAAATGTCTTGTAAGCCATGTTTTATTATTACCTGCCTTTTACAGGACACTATAAAACTAATAGAAAAGAGTTGGTTTATTACTATCCACGTTTTTCATCATACAAAGTGAGATAAGCCTACTAATGATCACACGAAAACAACAACTTAATAGTGAGTAAAATAATTTTTCACTTTAATTTATTTGAAACCTCGAGTCCTCTTGAAAATGTCAATCGATATATTGACGAAAGTAGGTACTCTAGGTCTCAAATAAATTAAAACGAAAAATTAACTGTGTTTTTAATAAAAATAAATACTACAAAAATTGTTGGTTTTATTCGTTTGTTAATAAAACCGATCCTGTTTAGTGCGGACGTTGCGCTTATATTCATTTTATTTATTTGTTTATTTATACTACCCCAAAAGACTTGAGGGCAGGACAATGTACCTACGTATATTGTTTTACACAATATCTTCTATTTAGGATCACCTAGAGGTATGATATTCATGTTAAAATGAACGCATCTTTATAGCATAGATGTATGTAGGTACATAGTACGAGTATATTACGGTAACATAATGTTAGCGGCTATGTGTACCTACTCTAAGTGCAGATACTTGAATCTCTGAAGAGAATTCTTATCAAGTAATATTTTTGTTCAGCATCAACCGTTCTTAGTTTTGTTTTTTACAATTTTAACCATTAGGTTACATCTTCAGACCGTGGAGCACCCGGTAAAGAATTGGTCTCCCACTCTTCTCCATAAGTTTTCGAGTATCTTACTGTAAAAGGCAGGTGTTCGAAAAAATAAGACATTATATATCTTAAATTCTGCGATGAGGTTTGTCACCCATCCTGAATGTCTTGATTTTATATTGGCACGGAGAAGACAGCTTGCATGTTTTATATGCAGCTGGTCAGCTGGCTACCCCACTTGTGGGATATGCCGTGATGGTATAGTACTAGTAGTAGTACATCTTCTTCTTATTTCTGTGTCTTGTCTATCCTGAGCAGCACGAAACAGCTCTTCTACATCTCTTATCCCGGTCCACTTTTGGATACACTGAAGCTAGGATTGCTGCTTTTTTCCAACCCCTCAACGACTCTTAATTTTCCCGCTTATATGAACAGTTGTAAGATATCATATTTTTCACCTGTCATTATGTAATCATGGAGCTTGATTGTTGGTCAGATATATGTTAAATTTACGCCATGTTTATACTTGACTAACTATACGTATTTGAAGTGAACCCTGACTTAATAAAAAACATTAGATACAAAATAATTGGTTGTTTTATGGTTAAATCAAGACTAGATTTTTCTATTTTGACTTTTATAAGAAATAATGTTGTTTATAACAAAGCTGTTTCGTGCAACAAAAGCCTTACCCACAATATCAATTTTTTTTTTCTATCGTCTTCAGAACATTTCATATTTTGTGTTTGTTGTTTGTTAAACTGCTAGATTAACATGTAAAAGGCTCACGCCGTGTATTGATTTAAATAAATAAATAAATATTTTATAGTGCCTAATTCTAATTCGGTACTACGTATTCCGATTAACAAGGTGATATTTTTTTGCGTTAAAAATTATTTGGGCAAATTCATTATAAGTTTCATGTAGATAGATATATTTCATCCTAATGTGATAATTGAAAAACTGATATGAAATATAAAAAATGTACCTATCAAGTATTATATTCTATTCTCTAGAACATCCACCCGCACTGAGAAAAATACTAACGAAATTTCACAACGAATCATTGGTACTTACTATCAGATTAGGACCAGAGATGGAACAAACGATTCATCAGTACGAATCTATAATATTAACTTTTCGCAAATAAATCGTAGGTAAATTTACCAATGATTTGTTTGCGAAAAGTTAATATTATAGATTCGTACTAATGAATCGTTTGTACTATTTCTGGTCTTAATCTGATAGTACGTACCAATGATTCATTGTGAGTATTTTTCTCAGTGCGTTTGCCAGTAATTGAGGTTGTGTGAAGTACGTACACTAGGATAACTACACTACACTAAGATAATATATAATAGGATTTGGTTAGCGTATAATACCATCACAGCATATCTCGCCATCAGAGCAAATTAAGTGCATGTAATAAACATGGATACCTTAACACTGAATGTAAATAAAAGGTGTAATCAAATATTAGTGAGTGTTAGGAAACATAAAGTTATACATACGATGAATATCGAAATATCGTGCTTCCTCCAGTAAAAGATCCACATCACCGAAATTCTCAGGAACAAGAAGTTTTGAATTCCTTACAAAATTTAATATATGCCTGAACATCCCACCATCTCTATCAATAAAGTAATGTTGCTTCAATGAGTCGAGTACTATGGACACACTGCCGTTGAAGAGCTTAGCAAGTTTGGATTCTGGATACCTGAAACAAGCGTGTACATGTAGTTTTGAATATATTTACTAATAAACATAGTTCTACAGTTGAAATTATCAGATTAATAATGTCAAGTTCTAGAACATATAGGTATAATGTACAAAAGCGCAAGCCTTATCCTTAATCAATATTTAATTTATTATATGAAATAATAGAAATACTTATTACAGCTTATATTCTACGTTAACTTAATTTATATCGTATTTGTTTATACAAAGACAAGGTAAAAGTTAAAAGAATCAATAAGTTATTCTATATTACATAAATTTAGAGAGTTAACTCTCGGTGCAGTCTTATAAAAAAGTTGAAAAGTCAATTTAGCATATTTGAAAATATATTGTAACTATGGTCTAAGGACCATAAATAAATCGTTTATTTTTTGTTCAATTGTAAATGTTTTTGATCAATTTGAAATATTTTGTACCAATCATTAACTAAAATTCATTATGTTTTGCATTGTAATATTTTCACAAGCAAGTTATTGTTTTATCAAGAATACTGCCTCAAAACTGATTTAGTTAAATGAGGTAGTAAATTTCAAGTATTTTTATGTCTTTGTAGATTTTTGTAGTTTTTTTTATCTTAATATTTCTGGAAATAAGTAAATTTAAATGAAAATGCAGCTATGCACCAAATTTGATTTACAAATTGTCTATATATATAACTATATTTACAGCTAGATACATTTAATGCAAAATGATAACAACTTACTTCACTTATTAATTAAAAATTGATTACAAATAAAAACAAAGTAAAAACAATTGATAAGGTTACACAATTCGCTAGATAGTAAAAATTAAATTGATTGCAAAGTTAATGATATAATTTTTGATTAAACATATTAATTTTTTTTTCATTTTTGACACACAGCATTGATAGGTAGGTTCAAATATTTTTTTAAAGTTGAATCTGCGTTTTTTTTAGTACATGTTTCACAGTAAGCCTGTGTTGTGAAAAGGGAGTTTGCCGTCACCTGGGATCGAACAGCGCACCTCATATTGTGTGTGAGGCTGACCCTCTACATCCAGGCTGGCGAAGAACTCAATATGGATATTTTTTCTATTTTTCACAACGAATTTCCATACCTCGATAGCTCTCCAGTATTGAAATATCTAATAAATTGTCTTCCGTTGTGTATATTGTGGCTGTACCTACACTAAGAGCAGTCCAGCAGGTGTGACAATATGGATTGCTGAGTGCAACAGTCACACACACTACGTACGTTCGTTTTGCAATGAAACTCATTGCGTCATATGTTCCTTATAATTTTCGACATCACATCCAAATTCAAGATAGATAGTGTACGTGTTGTGCTAAAGAGATTTATAGCAGAGATTAGAGAAACATTTTTCAGTGATAGTCGACGTTACTATAAAGAAAAAGAAATTGTGTACATAACATGTAACGGAGAGAACTTAACTTTTAATCATCTGCATGTCCAATACATGGGTAATTACTTTATTTAAACCGCTACCAACTGCGGATAACCAATCTGCAACAGTAAAACAATCAACTGAAAGATCAGTAGTAGAGATGAGGCGACTATCGATTTGCCCGACTAGTCGACTACTCGGTGCTCAAATAATAATCGATTGGTCGGTAACAAATTGTTTTCGATTAAATTCGGGTATGTCCGAAATCCTTAGTTCTACTTTGTTCGTGTAGTTACAAATTCTGCTATTGTTTTCGTCTCACTGTTGATAAAAAAAACATATAGTGTACCTTGGCAACGTGTTTCTTTTATTAATAATTCAATGTTTCTTTTATTTTGCTATTTTCTTGTTGTTAATCAAATATTAACTATTTTGTATATTTTGTCGATTAATCCCGACTAGTCACCGACTATAAACGTAACCATAATTATTATTGTCGGCTTTTCCGTCTACTTGGAATAACTCTAATAAGTAGTTACAACTGTTTTATGCTAGGTATTATTATTAAACCATAAGAACGCAATATAATAGATAATAAAATGGTATAAGTTTAGTGCTTCCATAATATTATGTCTAATAGTTGACATATAGTAGCTTCCTTATACGAATGTTTAGGTATATGATGGGCGTATGTAATTCGCAATAATAAACTCGGAGCAATCATTCCGTTTACAACTATCGGAATACAACCTGTACAATAATAATATATTACGTAGCACGTTCGTTTGTGTTGTAAATGTATGAGGTATATAACTATACTGTAATATGAATATCACAATCCAACTTCAATGATTGTTTGAAAATATAGTAAAAGGGAACATCCAAAATGACATTACTTTATAGTTCACAAAAAGTCTATTCATCCCAGTGAAATAGTAGAATAAAATGCAGCACTCATCCCTTGCGGAAAACGTTGCGGGATAAAGTGAAGAATGAGGATATCAGGAGAATGAGCGGATGCGAGAAGAATGTTGTGAATAGAATGCGTGTAAATAAGTTACGATGGTTTGGACATGTGGAGCGAATGCAAGATGAAAGAATGACGAAAAGGATGTATTTATCTGAAAGAGGGGGTGTGAGGAAGCGCAGACGGCCAAGAACCACATGGCTTGATCACGTGGATCAAATCCTCAAGGTCGGTCGCGTGTTGAGTAAAAGAAATTGGCGTGCATGTATGAGAAACTGGATGAATGTGGACGAAGCGAAAGAAGTTTGTAAGGATAGATCTATATGGCGTTCCGTTCTCTCTGCCTACCCCTCCTGGGACATGGCGTGAGGATATAGATAGACAGAGACTCATCCCTTCTTAATAGGGGTGTTCCATAATGTATGAAGATTATCTAACATGGATAATTATTACGACTTGAGTATAAATTTTTTGTAGAGTGGCAAAAAGAACAGTGCAGCGAAAACATGTTTTTGTACAGTGAAAATTATGATTTTTTTGCGACTGTACAAAAATTCATAATTTTCATAACGAAAATCCTCGAAAATTGACATTAAATATTTTTTAAACTTCTCTAGTTTTTTAAGGGTTAAATTTTTTGTAGTGTTGGTACGCAAATAGTAGAATTCCACAGTTGGATAAATCGAAACAAACAGTTAGTTTTTTTTTAAATCTATGATAGAACAAAACGCTGGTTTCAATTTATCAAGCCAGACTTAAATGTCTCTTAAAATATTAAAAAAATGTATGCATTTCATAACAAGTCCGAAGTTCTACTGTATTACCTACATACAATTGCATAGTATTATGGTATAGCGGTCGGGAGGCTTTTAGACGTATCATATTCTTTGAGTTACTACTGTTCGCATATTACTAGCATAATCTGCAGGCATATTAGGTAATAAATTTAATTACTATAATGGTTCAAAATACCGCTATCGAACAGAGATTATATTAGGGTATTAATATCTTTATTTGTAACAGACAGCTAAAGGATACTATTAAATACCTATGTATCTGTACTAAATTTCCTATATTACTTTAATGTGTATACGAACTTAGGTATTCTAAATTATTAGACTCTAATGAATCGGTTAGAGGCATTCGAATAGTGGATACACCAAAGAATGATTCGTATACCTTGGACCGAAAAGGTCAGTAACATCTAAGTACCTAGGAGAGCCAGAGCCAAGAGAGAGCTGTTGTCGATTGTCAAAGTGAGGATGGTCTCATATTTGGGTCACGTGCTGCGTGGAGAGAAGTATCGTCTCCTCCGTCTTATATTGGAGGGCAAGAAAGAGGGAAGACGGGGAGTTGGCAGAAAGCAGATGTCCTGGCTGCGCAACATTAGAGAGTGGACCGGAATGAAGACAGTGGATGACCTGTTCAGAGCAGCACAGGACAGCGAGTTTTTCACCGGAGTGATCGCCAACGTCGGGGGACCTGACATGGCACAGAAAGAAGAAGACTCTAATGCAACTATAATATGTTGGCAAACAAAAAAAAATGTTTATTTACACTCTCGCGTCATATCTTTGATAGATTTTTTTTTCGATGTGTCAACTCTTAGGAGAAAATAATCGTGGATGACGTCTAGTTTCATAAATTTACAAGTTAAAAATTTCGATAATTACGATTGAATTGGGAATACAACCAATCAACGCCACTCTTCAATTCCACAAATAAATATTTCGATTTGTTTAACCATTGAACGGAACAATCCCAACGTATGTAGGTATGTCTTTAGCAGTGCGATTATTAAATACTCGTAGTATATTTCACTTTCTGGTGTGTTTTTCGAGCATCATACAAATAAACCAAAATTACAAAAACTGTGATTCCTCGATTATAAGACATTTCTACTTATTGAGTTCTGGAACTGGACGGTTATTCGTTAAAATATACTATTGAGATGACGAGTTATATGAGATCGAATACAGACATCATTTTCATTCAAGAAATTAAAAAAAAGTATGTATACTTGTTAAGATTGATAAAAAGTATTTGACAATTAACTAGAAATCATCATCATCATCTCGCCCTCAACGCTCCTCTCGGGAGCACAGGGCAGAACCAGCCTCCTTCATTCAGAGCGTCTCTGCGCCAATTGCGTCACCTCTTTCCACGACATTCCTTGCGCTCTGATATCGTTGTCATAGGAACTGTGTATTGTGAAAGAGGGACGCCCGGGCCGACGGAACCCCTGCGGACGGCAGAACAGTGCTCTTTTTGGCCAACTATCATGACCTAACTAGAAAAGGTACATATTATATAACTATGGATAAAAGTGGATTGTAATTTTAATCGGGAAGATCCCGATATACTCGTACAACATAGGTATAACAACAATGCTTTTAGTACTGAAGAACTATTTCTTGGCAATAATACGAACAAGTGTCACATCTAATTCAAATAAAGGGAAATAATATATTATAATTAAATGTATATTCTCCTGCACATCATGTTGAACTTAATTCATATGAACTAGTTATAATAATAGAAAGGCTTTCAATCAAAGTCAGCGAAACGTCGATATTATTCAATATGTTATTACATCAAACAACATCAGATGATACTTACACACAGAAACATTGGAATTAGGAAGGCGTTTTGATCATCATCATTGACATATAAATATGTTTTGTTGTTAGAGGTGCCTATTTACTTTTCTCATCTTTATTAGATTATCGGTATTATTTATTTTTATATTAAGGTTGTTTGAATTTCCTGTGAATTGAAATGAGACGCCTAGAATTCCTTTCTGCCCTACACCAAGTAGGTGCATCTGATTCACGATGACTCTGTTTCAAGTTTATAGAAAAATATTACTATTTCTTCATTTTATTATTGTTAATTTCGATACGAATAAAAAATACAGTAAATATTGTCGACTTGACAGTTTGTAAAGGTACCTTTGCTCCGTTTAACATTGTGCAAAATCAAAATGAGATTCAGCATTTTCTTTTGCTAAATACAACATTTTTTAACTAACCAATAGATCAATAATTCAATTCAATTGTTGATTTTCCTACTTGAATTTATAATTTTATTAAAATACTGTTATTATATACTCAAAACCTTGCTTATAATAATCTTTAATAGCTTGAATATTACACATGAAAGAGGCTGACCACAATATCGTACTGTAAAAGCAATTATAAATATAATTTTAGTTTATTATACAGTAGTCTAGTAGTAATACGTGCCTACTCTGACTGTTAAGGGCAATATATCAATTTGATCATAAAATGTCCTAATAATGAACCATAAAACTAATCTCGTACTACTTTACCATATTATTGTAATAGTTAAACCGATTCTGTGCAATTCATCCCAGGTTAACTTCAGTACCTACTATGTTTCTAAATATATTCCAAAACACTTATTTAGAAAAATTATATTAGAAGCTAGTAAGGATGTCAATATTTTAGATACATTATTTTAACAAATCGACTGTGATCAGGACAAAGGCATCAAACCACAATTTTGACAAAAGTCATTTTATGTTTTAAAGTCAATCATTTGTGTCTTTTACACATTCTGGCAAAGCATTCAATTCCCGAATGTCTAGTTTTTATAAAAAATGTAAAATATTTTTTTTTAGCTAGGGCTTAATTGCAAATATCCAATAGGACAAAGGACTCAAACAGCATGAGTTTCATTATTAACACCAAAAAAATTCATCCAGACATAATTTTACGGCGAGGTAAAAGGCATCAAACCACATAACCCCAAACATGCGACATACATATCTCTTTAACGTGTTGCTAAAGTTTGTCTGGACAAAGGATTTAATCCACATTTTTGTTAATTTTTAGCTTATAACTTGGTAATTTATGAATATTTTCTCTTAAATTTTTATGACATAATAAAAAACTACATTGTTGGTAAAATAATAATGACAATAATTTGAAATTTTCTTTATCCTACAGTTTTTTGTTTCTCCTATAAAATTTGACCAATGTGGTTTGAATCCTTTGTCCTGAGCACAGTCGTAATATTAAGCATTGTTATAGGTCATGTACATACAGGTATATCAATTTAAAACATGAACTAATAAGGCTAGGAAAAGACAAGGTAGTTCCCCAGACGGAGCTTGCATTTTCTTATATCGGAGCCGAAAATGTGTGAAAATTAGATATTTGATAAAGTGATAAGAGGGTGCGATTGCTTAGAAAAATGGTTGGTCAAACTTCGTGTGATAGAGTGAAAAATAAGAAAAATAGAAGAATCGGAGGATGAAAAGGCTTATTGTGAATAGAATGCGTGTAAATAAGTTACGATAGTCTGGACATTTGGAACGTATGGCTGATGAAATATTGGCGCGGATTTCCAAAAACAAATGGACTTGATTACGTGGATCAGATTCTCATAATCGGCGTACGTGTATGAGAAGTTGTATGAAAGTAGAGGAAGCGAAATAAGTATGTAAGGATAGGTCTGTATGGCAATCTATCTTCTCTGCCTGCTTTGCTTAAGATGATGATAGATAGAGCTAAGAAATCTAATAAGCAATGTGCAGAGACCTTCAAAAAGTATGTATAGGCGTAATGAGTCCTCACGTTAGACAATGGGAAAACGATGTATGTATGCGTAATAAATATGCAATACATTTCAAATATAGGAGAAGGTAACTAATTTTATTAATTTTATCAAGTTTTATATGTTTTTGACAAAACATCGAGACAAGGGATTGCACAAATAAACGTAGACTAGATAAATAAACTTGATCGATTAATGCTATCGGAACGCAAGATTTTATCAATACTTTGGGAGAAAAATCGTAATTTGTTATTTATTATTTATCGTGTCGAAACCCAGAGAAAAAACCCATCAAACTGATCTCCAGTACTGCGCAAAACGCACAGCAGGTGGAGATGCGTCAAAAATATCCTCCATAGTGCAAGTGACAGGGCACAATGGATATTCCAACAAATGTGGCATAGTCTGTGCTGCACCACAGTCACATAATTTGTTAATAGAATGGTATAAATATTGACTTCACTTATCTGTACTGAGTATGTACTAGTTATTAACGAAGTGAATTACCTATGAATGATATGAGAACATAATATTATTATTATCTAACTTAACAACTGCTCCTAAATTTATGTCATAGATATATCTGAAATGTAATGTCTTTTGCATAAATACAGGAGTAGTGTAATATCGATACCTAAATTTAAGTAGGGACATATAAAATTGAATTGGTGCGATAAAAAGAATACTTTTGTACCTCCTGATACTATTTTTCCGAGGATATGACTCATCTGTAATTGATATACAGTAAAATGTTCAAAAATATTCAAGAGAAAGAAAGAAATTTAATACATGAATATTCCTAACATGTAGATAATCGTGTACAGTGTAACAACTTTATTAAATGTAATTATAAACTGTGTGTAGTACGTTCAGTTTCATTAAAATATTGTAAATTAAATACTTTTTTATACACATGTTGTTACTCCGTACGTAAAACTTGATAAAGGTTTAATTAACCCGTTAGACAGTTGAAAATTAACGTATAATAACTTCTAAATATTCAATTATACCTGGCAAAGTAATATTAATTAATTACATAGGTAAATAATAACTTTGTAACGATAATTATACAATATAATAACTAACAATGCATTATATATTACAAATTTATCCACGTGTATGAGAGCATTGATTGTTTAACGTTTTAAGTACATAAGTACCTACTTTCATTATTAATTTATTTTTAATACTTTCTGTTTTACAATAAAACGATTAAAATTAAAAATGTTTTCAATGATGAACTCACGTGAGGGCTTCCAAGTTGATGAGCATCCCTATAAACACTATGGAAGACTCTCAATAGACTCGATTGGAGAACCATATTTATTTATTTATTTTATTCTTCATGCACATCATCACACACATAACAAAATCAACAAAGCAGTTTACATAAAAAAATAATGTGATGATATGCAGTGGCGAGATTATCACTTTATAGTGATTTCTTCCATCTGACCACGTAACAATGTAACATTGTACAAAATGTAATCGGAAGAAGTGAGAAAGGCGTCCTAACGCTTACGAATTGGCTCTAGGCTGGCTTATGTGTTCACTTTAGGTTTTCATGGACAACGCTCACCAGTTCCTTCATTCTAATTGTCACCTTGTAAGGTCCACCAATCGAGAAAAAATCAATGCAAATCATAGAAGCAATTGTAAATATTCTAAATACTTCAATTTGTTTTCATAAGGTGTCTAAAGAAATTATCAAAGTGTGGATACTTCCCTGTAGGAAACTACAATGCGAATGTGGGACGATATCCGCCTACTAATACGCCCACTTCCTGTTTAAGGACCTGAATTAAGAAAATAACAAGGCGATATTTATCACTACAAATTGGAGAGACAGATTTAGTCCAAACACGGAAATAAAGGGAATAATGTCTTTATTTTCAATAAAATATTATTGTTGTTTTTCCTTACATTTAGCCACGAGTCACCTTATCTTTTAATTACATCAAAGCCTTTTTATTGTGAATATAAAACAAATTTTGTTATTACTAATATTATTAAATATATTTTATTGTTTTTGTTTTATTTTCCTGACGATTTTTTTATTGATATTATGTAAATTAAAAATAAAAGTGGATATCGATCCTAGATGTTGTAAAGGGTCCTTGAAGTAATGATATCAAAACACGAATAGGATTTGCAGAACCACAAGGGAAGGGGCTTGATGGTATGTGTAATTGTATAGATTCTGTAGGTTTTCGTCAGAAACCAGAAAGATGTACCTATGTCACGTCCCCGCGGTAATGATTGAGTCACTGATTGAGTCATTATCACATATTTTTGATAAGGTCTCAATCAGTAGAGTCGAAACGTCAAGATGAAGGAGAGAGATCAACGAGACGCGGTTTACCCGGAAGAACGTCAACATCTATAAATGTAGATCACGAAAGTCTGCAACAACTTATAAAGAATAGTCCACTCTTTTTTTATACGTTCACCACTCTTTTTTTATACGTTTTCTAGTACCTTGTAAAAAACAGTTACTCGTGAAATATCACGATTTAAGAAATTTAATATTTTCAGTTAAGTAATGAGGTGTACCACCCATTCTGAATATCTTAATTGCCACGGGGACGTCAACTTGCATGTTTATTAAAAGCAGTTAGTCCGCTGTATACTCATTTGAGGAAGATTCCGTGACAGGATGGACGAATGGACCAGGAAGTTTAAAATGTTTTAAATAGTTTAAATAATTTCGTCCATAGCTTTTTGTTATTTAATAAACCTACCTATTATAAGCTCAGTAGGTATAAATTATTATCAGATTGTGTTGGCGTATTAATCCAAAACAGCTTTCTATATTACACTATAGAATATCTCAAAGAAAGCTTAGATTTAGCTCGGTAAACAATTAAAAGGATAATATTGCTCCTTTATTGACGTTGTAATTTGTATTAATAATACATAATTATTAACTCACATACGTCAAACTATAATTACTTATTAAGGTAATTGAAACATAAAACAAAAGCATAACGTATTTACAAAATAATAATATCGATGTTTATTTCTATATATGTTAAATAAATTAAATAAATACTTGTTCAAACACAAAATTCATTCATCGAATGTGATGAAGAAAGAGATCGTGTTATTCAATAAAACGGGATGAAGGTGTATTTTTTACATAAATAACATGTATATATTTTTCCCGATTATATTATTAACAATGTAGATCATCAGGCGACGGAGATTCAATAAGGAACAGCAAAGATTATCGTATCTCTTCCATATTGCAATCTTTGCAGAGTTCGTCAACGCACTGCGTCATTTGTGATGTGTGCTTATCAATTGTTATTTAATGTCTTATTAGCAGAGTCCACGCAGTTGGATGAAAATGTTAATCATCAATCTGCAATCATTCAGTAACTATTCGGAGCATTTGCGGAGTAATTGAAAATTGATGATATATTTCGTTATACAGTTTGCGTAAAACATTTTATGTGTGCTAGAGGCTTATTTCTATACCTCTTTGAAGACCAATATTATCATAAATACACTCTTATACATAAGTTCAAACACTAAGAATACAAACACGAGGGACTAGATATAAATTTGACACAGGAATATTATATAGTGTTGACGAAAATGTGTGATATTACGAGTATTTGCATTGATTATTGTCTATGAAGGATGACACTTATTCGCATATCAGAAATTTCTTACATTCTTGCATAATATCCTCTCAAAATATTTACAGAATATTTGGTGTGTACCTACTCAGTATCTGTATATAAACCTATTAGAATATTAATTCGAGGTAGTACTATTAGGTATTTGAAATGTTTATAGGTATTTGCTCATCAGCTATACTTCTGATAAGTTAATCGTACACCTTTCAAAAACACTCATCGTACATGGAAGAACTGATTTTCTATGTACTATAATATTTCGCTTATAATATATTCCACCTCTACGTATGAAATAGTAATACACACAGAGATAATAATTATACTCCCAATATACAGGTAGGTTCGAATAATTAGTTTTTATTATTTAAGCTCAAACATTCAGAATAGCTCAGTAGCTTTTTTTTCATCTTATCGTTAGACTTTTCTACATAATATCTACTTTAATATATCCTTTCACTTTGGAAATATCATTTTGTAACACCTAAGGTGATATAATTTCATATTGACCAAGATTAACATTATTGTGCAGTTTCATAATAAGTACTCAATATACAAATAAAATGGCATGTTTGAATGACTGATTTTTTCCAAATACGTATTTTTTTTTCAAATATTTAACTGTTTAGGAACAAACTGAGATGTATTAAATTACTATGTTCTCGTAATCTGTCACTTAATTTTGAAAAAAAAAACGCTATCGTGATTTCCCTGCCCTTGCACTATAAATGAGTTCAAATGTATCAAGATTATCATAGTGCCAGTACACCGAATATTTGTGTACCATTTATTTCCAAATTGAATGATAGATATTATACACTGTGATTCTATACATTTCAATCTGTTCCGAAACTGTTACATTTAAAAATATTTAAAAATAACGACAAGTTCTAAACGTTATTTATTCATTGTATTAGAAAAATCTTTGATGTAGTTTAATATTGTCGACCGACGGTACTTGGTGAAAGTTCAGGTCAAATTAATAAAAAATAAAACACTTATTAAAAAACATGTATCTGGGTTTTTGTTACATACCCAAATACAGCTTCACACATCTTTCACAGTAAGCTAGAAGCGTGTGTCATGACAGGGGAGTTTAGGACATCAACAGTGACTAAATAATTAATCGCTGGTTGGCTTTCAAGAGCTTCCGCTCTCATCATCAGGCTAAGGTCTCAAGTCACTTAACCCTTGTTATTGATTGCTGTCATTTTGTGCCAACGTTATTAATAAAGTTTCATTTATTTATTTTATTCTTCGCTGTACATTGGCTACATTATTTCAAATCATTGCAAAATATCATAAAAATATCAGTTATACAATTAATTGTTGAAGGGTGTTTGTGTTCACACTGTGAAAATTCATATTAAATAATTCATAAATAATCGAAAACACTGTTATATTTTCACTATATTTATTTAAACTCTAACGTTTTCGCCCATTTCAAAGGGCATTCTCAAGAGTATATACAGTTCAATGTACAGAGGGCGAGTTTATCGCTAGAATGCGATGTCTTCCAACTAACCCGGAAAAAATGTTTGTATGTACACAGGTAGGTGGTACACGTAACATTATTATTGTTATTGTTACGAGATATTTTCTGAAATGAAAATTTAAGGGTGTCCGAATCATCATCCCTCAAAAGACTAGACGTAGAGTGTTCAGACATGTTTGAACGTCAGTTTGTACCCTTAAGGCATCTGTCGACTCAAGAGATAAGTATTAAGTATATGCATACCTAACACAATAATAATAATATAATGTAGTATAGAAACCTGAGGCATCAAAACCGAAAGCAAAATTATATAAATAAATATCATAAAACAGCCCCGAGGCATATTACCCCTATACAGAATGTATTATAATATGTATAAGCGGGTAGGTAAATCGTGGTTAAATTTCTGAGATTTTAGTTATCAGCAACATCTATCGCTCTCTTTCACTCAATTATTCCCATTAATATTATTTAAGTTTATTCAGTCATTCATTCATTCATTCATTCTATCACGAATTTCTCACAAGTGGGATAGCCAATGAACAAACTGCATGTAGTAAACAAGCAAGTTTTTTCTCCATACGTGCTATCGATGGCATAACTGAATTGTACATGTTAATTTATTTACTGTGTCGGTGCTAAGGCAAAAGAATTACATCATCATCATCATCAGTGGCGCTACAACCCTTTGTGGGTCTTGGCCTCCTCAAGAAGTCGCCTCAACTCCCTGCTATCCATCACCTTTCGTCGCCAATTGGTCACGCCCAAAGCTCGCAGGTCCTTTTCCAACCCGTCCATCCATCTCAACTTTGGCCTCCCGACGCTTTTTCTGCCACTGGGCTTTGTGGAGCATATTCTTTTGATCGTTGATGTGTCGTTCATCCTTTCTTCATGCCCCAGCCATCGGAGTCGACAGTTTTTTTATGTACTTGGTGATGTGCACATCTTAATGTACAGAGTTTGTAGTTGTATCTACTTCGCCAAACCCTGTTTTCGTAAAGAATTACATTACATTTTAATTGTCATATATGCGATGTTTTATGAACAACCACGTTCTACTGGTCACTTCTCTTTACCATTGTATCCAGGGGCTACTATTTAAGTCTATTTGTAAATATGTATTTTTATTTTTGTAGTAGGTATATTATAATTATTAATTTTATTAGTCGAGAAATGGAAAAAATAGCACCATTTATATGATATATTCTTTGACGAGCTTTAAGATGATAAAGTACAAATTTTATTTATTTACAGTCAGTGCAAATTATAATGTATTATTTCATGAAATTTGAATTTAATTTTTAAACCAATTTTCATCTTTTGACAATATGTGTACCTTCGTCTGTAATATATCTTATTTAAAAAAAGCTTTGAACTGTTTAAAATATTTCGTTAATGTGTTACCGAAATGAATGAATTTTGGGTCTTTGCAGGTGAATTTTAAAAACATGATATTCACTATTTATTTTTCTTTATTTGGCAATTATTTCTAACAAAGCTGGAATTAAACACGAACACCTAGTAGGTAACTGTCTGATATTTGTTGTTTATAATTTGATAGTTTATATTTCCGTAGCTATCGAGATATTATTATGGTTCAAAACTCTAGTGTTTGCGAACTAGACAAGCTTTACGAAGCTAAACTATTTTTTTTTTGTATTGGGAATGAGAGTAAATATTTGCAAATTAGTCCAGAATAAATTTTAATACACCGAAGCTTTTTAGTACGAATATAATCTGATATTATTTGACAAAGATAGTTATAGGTACAAATAACTTTTCAGTAAACAGAAATAGTTTGATGAGATTATACAAATACGATTTAAATAAATTCTTAAATAAAAAATGTTAATATATTCTAAAAATAGAACCAAGTCTGTGCTTTGGGAAAAGGATTATCTTTCTTTATTCATAAGAAGCTAGTAATGGATTAAAATTAATACAGGTATTCGCTTACTGAAACCAAAAAGACATTCCTAATGCGACTTTTAAAAATATATATTTTTCATTAGAAGACGACATTAGAAGAATCACTGGTGATTGGTTGCAGAAAGCTCAGGACAGAGATGCCTGGAGACATATGGGGGAGGCTTATGTTCAGCAGTGGACAGGAATAGCTTCATTAGTAAGTTAATAAGATATTTGTCTAACTTTATTTTTCTTTGTATTTTTAATAATAATAAAAAAGTACCTACGTGTGATGGATACTGGCTCTTTAAAAATTTGAACTTCTTAAAAAAGCAACGGACTTAATTCAACGGATTCTTTTTCAATCACAGATCAATGTAAACGGTTAAAAAATTATATTAACTTAAACGCTTAGAATACAAAACTATACTTACAAATAGGTACAAAATAATGTATAATCAAAATTATGTATTATTTAAAATTGGGATGAAACGTTGTAATTGGGTGTACTTTAAGTTTATAGATGGGTATAGTTGTATTGTTTTAGCAATACATTATATTATTATTAAAACGCCAAAATTTTCATTTGTATTATTTTATTTGACATACACCGACAAGAAGTCACTTACAGATATAGCTCAGAGCGAATTAACAATTTTACAATATTAATATACACTGCGTAGTTAAATTGTTGTAGAGCAATTTGTTAGAAACTGTGTTTAATATTATATTTTCATAGGTATTTTATTACGTGAATTGAATAGCAAAATGCATTTATCATTATTAATATTAGGTATTTTCAAAATTTATTTCGAATTTCATACAAAAATAAAGCTATTTAAATTACCTATTAAATATTTGCGTTACACCAAAACACAGTGGTCGGACAACATGTTAAAAACGACTTCTAAAGCTTCCACTCACATTATTAGGTTAACGTTAAGTTTTATATATATATTCGAGAACGACATGCTCATCGATGCCTGTTATCTACCTCTTTGAGATATCCGCGCCGCCCAAGTCTGCCACCTCCCCTCAACGCCTTTGTTGATGTCAGAGTGAATCCTGCACGAAACGGGCAGAAGCCAAAGGCATTAACAGGACCAACTAAAAATCTACTTTCAAAACTACTGCACATAGAGTAGGGGAACATGGGTCACAGTGGATCATGTTACACAGTGGATCAATTGAATTATTTTTTTCCCACTAGTCACACACCTCTCTGTATTTGTTTGTGTTGAGTTGGTATCATTATCCCTCTAATTGATCAGTGAAAGATGAGCTGTTGTTAAATATACATGTGTTTTTCAGCCAAACATAAAATTAATAGAGTAGGTATAATTTTTTATGACTTTGATTGAATTTATGATATTTTCTTAAGAAACACCAACATTTGGACTAATTGTGTATGTCATAGGACTCTTTGTATCCATATACAAGATAGTAATTGTTAAAAATTTTAAGCTTTTATTATATATCATTTACAGTTTTGATTTGTATTATGTGTCAGGGTGGGTCGCAGTGGATCATTTACAAATAGAAAATAGTGGATTACGATCCACTGTTATCCATAAATAATTTTAATGATAAATCATTAAAATATGCTCTTATATATTTTTTTAGGTTAACATGCTCCAAAATTGACACACGCAAGACAACAATTGGATTACATAGTCATGAATTAAAGCAAAGTGCCAAAGACCAAATATGTATTGAGAAAAAAAGTATCAGAACTAAATCCAAGTTGAAAAAAGCATTAATGAGTGATGAAATTGATTTTATTTAGCAAAAAATACTAAGATCCACTGTAACCTATTGTGATCCAATGTAATCCGATGAGTGATCCACTGTGACCCACATATGGGGTACAGTGGATCAGTTGCCGTTTGAGAAAAAAACGTACACAATTGTTAAACTACCTGGAATATTGAGAAAAATGTCTCATTATATCCTGAGTAAATAGTGTCACTAAGTAATAGAATAAAAATCCATAAGTTATAAAGAATATATTTAAAGTTATAGTTTGTGAAAGAAATACTGATCCACTGTGACCCATGCTCCCCTACACAAAAAATAATCATAATATACATATATGTACTTTCTCAGGGAAAACACATTTGTATTTATATATATATATATATAATTATATAAATATACATAATAGATTCCGCTTAATTGGGACACTGCTTAATCGGGACAGCCACTTATTTGGGACAAATCTCAAAGAACAGAAACCAATAGTACATTTAAATGTTTAATCGGGACAACATTCCGCTTAATTGGGACAGTAAATTTAAGATAACAGCACATATTATGTTGCACATATTCTCAAGAAAAAGTATGCAGAAAGAATTCTCATTTTTGCATTGAATTAAATTGTATGTACCTACTCATTTATTATTTTAGTTAGGATTTTTTTTTCTTAAAAGTTTATATTACATATTTGTAATTTATATGATAATATATATTACCTTTATGTAATTTACAGTTTTCAAGAGTTTATAGAATAAAATTATTGAAAAAAAAATATGCTTTGTTATTTTATGTGTGTATTACTGGTTAATGGCCGAAATTGCCAAGAAAAAAAATGTGAACTTCGCTTAATTGGGACAGCCGCTTAATTGGGACAAAATGCCCAAGTCCCGATGTGTCCCAATTAGGGGATTCGATCCCGGGATCCCGGTCGTATTTAAGTCCCGAAAATCCCGGGATTTTCGGGATTAATACAATTATACAATAAGTCAATAATTTGGGACTCATTCGCATCAATGAATCACTGACAGCCGAAGCTTGTGTTAGTATCTTAAAAGAGCGATATTCTGAGTTCGATATCTCACTAGATACGATATTGTGGCAATAGTTACTGATGCTCCAAATTACAGTTGGAAAACTTGTTAATGCAAAGCACCTAGTTTGTTTTGCACACGGTATTCACTTAGCCGTTTGTGATTTATTGTATAGAAAAATACCTGCAAATGAACCTATCAGTGATGATATTTTATTTATTTATTTATTTAATACATAAACGGCTATCGCCTTTTATTGATGATTTGGATGATGATGATAATGAAGAACTGGACTCAGTCAGAAACCTCAATTGGAGAACCATGTCTACACAATGCAACATTGTGTAAAATCTAATCGGAAGAAGTGAGAAAGGTGTCCCAACGCTTACGAATTGGCTCTAGGCTGGCTTAAGTGATCACTTTCAGTGTCCATGGACAACGTTCACCAATTCCACCATTCTCACTGTCACGATTTAAGGTCCGCCAATCGAGAGATGCTTTATGCAAACCTGACTAGTCCCGGGATCCCGGGATCAACTGTAGATAATCCCGAAATCCCGGGATTAGAAAAAAGGGCCGGGATAGAATCCCCTAGTTCTAATCTCCCAATTAAGCGGAATCGACTGTAAATCTCAACTTTATGCTAGCCTGATTATGAAAGCGGAAGTTTTTGAAAGCCGGCACGCGATCATTGAAGTACCTAAATATTATAATTGTTTTGTTTTCAAAAAACAATATAATCGTCAAAATCAACATCGAAATATGCGTAGGTATTTTCAAGTTACCGCAAAACAAATTTGATTCGAATTTAGTCATTTTGTTCATATGCATTCCCTCAAATATTTGACGATAAAGTTGAAAAAGGTTTAAATTAGTTTTTTTATAATACAAACACGATGTAGATGACTTCCTTTTTACATATTTATGTGTTATACAAAAACTTGTAATTACATTCCCAAGAAAATTTACTCCTTCAAAAAAACTTTACGTGTGTTATTTTTTGGTTCTTAAATTTTGTGATTGATGAAATACATTACCCACTGAAATATTGAAACTATCTAAGTTTATGAGTTTTTGTTTCGAAGTTTAATATTCCATCAATATAAAAACTAAAACACAATATAAATTTAAAAGTTTCAATCAAGCTGTATGAAAAATTGAATATGAAATAATAATGGTGCAGTTTTTAATATTGTTAATATGATGGCGTATAGAAAAATAGCGAAAAAAAATAGTGAAAAATTTCGTATGCTTTATCGTGAATAATTAAATCATTATAATGTGTATATCGCCGGCTCATATTCATGAAAATAAAAATGATATTTTCTTATTATTTATTAATAAAAAAAAATGATGAAATATTGCAATATTGGAATATATGTACGTACGTCCATGATATTTTAAGCCCGAGTCCATAGCAGTATTGTCATTTCCTCCAACTGAACCATTTTCGTTAACATATACATACCTTGTATAAACTCATAATTAAAATTATCTTTTAAAAACTTTCACAGACAGTTAAAAAAGTTGTTTCAATTCTTTTTCATATTGGTTTTTCTCTCCGTTACGAAATACACATGAAACACATGCATGAAATAAAAGTTAAACAATGTAAGAAGATGATAAATTCACAATAGTTGTAAAAAAGGCAATAAAAACATTGGGCTGGTACTATAATTATTGAACAAATCGCTAAAATTATTTTTACACTACTTCGCTAGAATTGTTTTTATAATAATTCGCTAGGATTGTTTTTATACTACTTCGCTAGAATTGTTTTAATCTCGTACTACTTCGCTAGAATTGTTTTTATACTACTTCGCTAGAATTGCAGAATTGCATTTATATTAACTAAACTACTTATCTAGATAAGTTATATATAGAATTAACTATGGCTCACTTGGTGAGAGTTTCAAGGGAAGATGTATAAATTGTTCCTCCAACATCAATATGAACTGGTGCTGTGTATCTGTTAGCAGCCGCAACACATGGGATACCCGCTATTGGTTTGTGGTTAGTTGCCATATAGCCAATACCACCAGGCGGTGTAGGACTGGATGAATTGGATATAGTTGGTGAAGTTGCGGGAGAACCACTTGGTGACAACATCCTGAAAGAAGAAATGTAAAATTAATAAAAGCAAAACCTAACAAGGCTTTTCGAATGTTTAAATATAAATGTGTATCGCGAGAGTGTCAATTTATGCATTTGAATCAATTTAAATTTCATTGTAGAACGTATAGGGGATAAGTTGGTAATCTATTGCCAATGGGTGCGTCCAGATAGTAGGATGCGAACGTCAATCAATCATCCATCTTCAACGATTCGGAGCATTCTCCGAAGAAATATTTTTGAATGAATGCCTTCGTAGCCCGTATAAGGACGGGAAACAAACGCATTCATTCGAATATTTCTTCGGAGAATGCTCCGAATCGTTGAAGATTGATTGACGTTCGCATCCTACTATCTGGACGCACTCAATAATGAATGTGAATTTATTACGAGTATTTGACTGAAGGTTTGCCTTCAGGTTTGTCTTTATTTTTTTATGGATATACCTTTGTATCGAATACTGTTGCCTTTTTAAAATCACGCTGCCTCGATGATACATTCTATTGGCTAAAAATTGGGAGGATATTTAAAGAAGAGATTAGAACTACTTAAGTTTATCATCATATAAAATTATTTTACCATGTTACTAATATTGACTATTGTTAATTTAAGATTATCTTAGAATGTCGTGTGTAATTTTATTGTAATATTAAAAAAGGTTATATTAGGAGGTGCTTACTTACCTCATTTTCATAGTATTAGATGGATACATAGCTGTTGATACAACTCTGCTAGTGGCTAATTCTCTTGTCTCTCCGGGTTTTGGTTCAGTATCGGGTCTCATACTACATTTGCGTCTGAAACAATAAGATAAAATGTCAAGAAAAATATGTATAAATTAAAAAAAAACTAACGAGAGCAAGTGTCCAATATGTACCTAAGTGTTATATAGTGAAAGACTTGGTACACTGTGGAAAGAGATCTAAGAAGTATCAAAATACAACAATTCATATTGTTTACAAATTACTCTACCGAAAACCGGAATTTGTTACACTCGTTACTTTTGCTCAACGACAATAATCATTAGTACCTTCTTACAGAATTTTCGTATCTTCGTTATAAAAGTCGCGAAAAGTAATGTAGAGACCATACTATTAACGAAATTCTATGAATGCTAAGATGCTTTCTTACTGTAGATTCCCAGAAAAAGTCGTTTTTTAAATTATTTATTTATTTATTTTATTCTTCACTGCACATTGTTTACAAAAATACAAATCAAAACGGTATCATAAAAATATCACTGATACAATTCAATCTACAGAGAGCGAGTTTATGCTATGTCTTCCAACTAACCCGGTTATTAAAATTAAAATAATAATAAAAAAACAGAAACATACACACATAAATACACATAAATTTCAACAGTAAAATAAAAATACAAATAGAATAAAAGTAGAAATAAAAATACAACATAAAGCAAAAAAAAAAAGAATAAGACACATGCAAGCAACAATGCACTTATGGACACATAATAATAAAAAAGTAGAACATATATTGCAGCGTGCAAATGCTTAAGGGAAAGGAATTTAGGAGTCAGAATTATCTATGTTAAAATATAGCATAATTAAATTTTCAGGATAGTTTTCGCACTGAGCTGTATTTAATACAATTAAGCTATTTATTAAAAATGAAAATACATAGATATGTTGTATGTTAGGAGAAGATTGTTTCCCAATATTTATACCGACAATTAAATACTTAGAATTTGTATTTCTGGAGGTAGGTACCTATTTATAATAAGAAAATTTAATTTTGCTTGGACACATAATTATTATTATTTGCACGCAGTTTCATTTTTTTCTTATTATTATTATAAGGTACTATGTATTAAGCATTAATAATTTCGCCTTAGGACCTTGGTTGGATAATATAAAGTGAGTTTTCGTGATTACAATCCCATGGGCCCCGTCCGATATTGCCCCGAGGTACATTTTGTTCTCTGTTTGTGTGTGTGTATTTGTACATATTATTATAGTAGGTATACATACACCCGCGCTATAATAAATATTAACAATATTATATTTGTAATATTTTTATTGTTATTTACAAGTATTTTCAAGGTAAATTATTACGACCGAAAATATAAATAGCATTCATTCATATTAGTTTTGGATGATTTCTTTTTTTTTTTTTTTATTTTCCTTTATTGGCATTTCTACAGGTTTTTACATAAATATAGTATAAAACAATTAGGTATAGTATTAACCCAATTACAGAATGCACAAATGTTTACAAATACCTACTGTATATGATTAAGATTCCCAGATTAAAAGTACCCATCTATGTAACCCAAAAATAAAAAACCCAAAACAATAACTTTAAAAATTCGAAAAAATTTTTTTTTAAATAGTTACAGAACTAAAAATACATTACATAGTCACCATAAAATAAGATAAAAATAATAAGCGTTAATGTAAGAAGCGCAAGATTCAATACGCCAAAAAATAATATGTAATAGTGACAAATAAAAGTAAAAGTATATAGTTAAAATTAAAACAATGTTTATAAAAATAATACTAAAAACATCAGCTAAAAATAAAAATAATAATCAAAGATTAAAAAAATAAAAACAATGGTCATTAGGAAAGGGAAGTATAGGAGACTCATCCCAAAGAAGGGATAAAGGTTTTCAAAGTGCACCATCAACTCATCACCGCCGACTTAATACCAGACTTAAACTGTGAAAGAGTGGAGCCGAAAATATCAACCCCCTGAAATGCGCAATTGTAGCTCTCACAGGAACGGCGAAGAAAACTATTCCTGGCACAACTCGTATTAAATGCAGTAATATAAAATGTCCGAGGATGTCAAATGGATGATTAAAGTAACAGTAAAAAAGTACTAAAGTACCTACGTAAAATAATTTAATGAAAATATGTAAATGAATATTCCGTTTTGTGTGTGATATTCCATTTTGATTAGTTTAATCGAATTGTTTAATATTTGTAAAAACCTTGTAATCCCTCAATTTCGAGGGTAAAATAGATATAATAAAGAATTGTATAATTGTGATTATTGTATGTACCTACATATTTAATGTTTATTATTGTCTCTATAAAAATATTTAAATTTGAATATATTGTGTACGTAGTATGTATAGTCTATTATATTATGGATCATATGTTGTGTAATGGTAGCTGCCTTTCGAAAGTTTCCCTTTTTATCCGCACATTAATTTGTGGTAATTGTTAACTGTTTATAATGAAATAAAATAAAAATTATTTTGCAAAAAATGTAAAGTATGGACTCAAAACATGTTGAATAAAATATAGAGTAATGAAAATATTGAATAAGCTTTATTTGATTTGTACCAAAATCTATTTGTCCTGGTGTATGGTACTTATCATAAATTGTCAACAAGAAAATTGAGCATATATTTATAAAATTTGACGTAATTGGAGATTGAAATAACAACTGTATTGAATAATTAAAAGGATGTAATGAAAAAAAAACTTTAATTTATAATAATTATAATAAAGTATCTGCAGTATTCACAAAAACAAGATGAATTGTTTTTAAATTTTATTGAAAATTTACGTTAAAAATACCGATGACTTAATTTATCGTATATTTCAAATGTATTGTCTAAAATAACTAAACACGATTTTTTTAAGTTACGGTAGTTAATTTTGTAATTATTATATGAATTCGGTATTTTCTTCAAATTAAACTGGACAAATATTGTCTGCAAGGCTTTAGAATAAAAAATGTATATTTAAAATATCAGAAAAAAACCCGTCATTTTTTTTGGGTTTGAAGTATTTGACAGAAATAGGCCGAAACAAGCGTAGTATGTATATAACGTCGAGATGTATTTACCTAATTATAAGGGAACGTTTGTGACAGGCTAATTTCAACAAACAATACATAGCCAAGACTACAACCTAAGGGCTTTAATCGCGGATCATTATCTGACTATTATCATACTTTTGAGAATGCATGATGTGTCACACAATAACGGGATGCCCTCGGGGAAAATTTTATAAATTATGAACTGTTGTATAAGGAGAGAATAACTTTAATGTGAACGATTTTTTTGGTTAATCAATATATGAATGTACCAAGTATTTAATTTTTTTGATTTAATGCCCACGATTGAAGACGTAACATAATATAATTAATAATAACTGCGATATGATTTTAATGTGACCTTAAGAATATTTGAAATGCAATAAATAACGCACTGAGTCATTTCTTTGTTCTTTAGTGTAATTATGAAGATATACATAAGGTTAAATAATAAAATATTTACAATTTGGAATACCAATTTTTAGCACTACTAATGATTATAAATTTATCTATGATTGGTGTACATATTATGCAAAAAATACATATTTAGGCTAACTAGACATGTCTATAGTAAACCTTGACTAAATGAAAATCTGAGCTTCTAAATGGTTTGTTATCCTTCATTAAATAAAAAAAACTTCACAAAACAATTTTATTAACACAATTTCAAATCAAAAATCTTTTTACAAATTTTGACATTTAATAAGAATGATTTTATTCACGCATAATAAGTCGGAACAATGCTTGTGAGTAGATACGGTGTCTCTTAATCAGGCTTTATAGTTGGAGTAACAATTAGGTATTCTTAGTTTGTTAGCACAACTGATAGTTTGTCACTGACTCACATTAAATTTTTAGGCAACTATTTATAAATCAGTTTTTAATCGAAAGTTTTTCTATACATAATATTTCAATCTCATTCTAATCTCAATAGTACTGAAAAACCATTTGAATTTCATGTTGATTTTTAATTGATTGTTTGATATTTTTTCTTAATTTATCTCCTTACGGTCATGACAAATTCCACAAATGTGGTAGCAAGCAGTCTATTTACAAGTGATAAACATACAAATTTTCCTCTCTGTGTCATTTTTTTTTTTAAATTTTAAATATAAAATATAAAAAAAAAAAACAAATAAATGATTTATTAATATTTTGAACTCTGCTTTTATGGATACTAAAATATTTTGAAAAAAAGGGCAGGAAGGTTTATTCTTCCCCAGAACTCCACGGAGAAAACAATTAATTTCGCAAATATTTTATTCAAAACAATTTTGTTTCTATTGTGTAACAAAAACCATTACAATACATACAAACAAACTGAAAATATAACGAAAACATTACACATATTATTATTTACTTAATAAATAGAACAATGAGTCCTAGTGAATACATTCGCACAATTGCATTTATTGTTACACTATGTTTAATATCATAATATGTATTACAGATTACAAGGTAGTTAGTTCATCGCAATGTTGAAATTGCGATAAGTATAAACTAGCAAATGGAATTGGCATAAATGAATAATTGATTGACCAATCAACGGAATGAAACCTTCCTATTTCACCTGTGAAATTATGTAAGTATGTACCTACATTACTAATAATATATTAATATTCCGACGAAACTTCGCTCAGCGAGATAATTCTATTTTCAAATGTGGATAGCTGGACGAGTTTTGACGGTATTAAAAATTCATTCATTCGGCAATGATACATAATCCCTTAGATGAAATTGTGCGAGCTTTTATCTTTCAAAGCACCTGTATATCAACTAACAAATCCAACATTAGGTATAATCAAATAATATAATGCATAATGAAAATTGTTCAAAAAATGTATGCAGTACAATTAACATTTAATTTACCTTTAATGCTTTTGTAACATAAAATGTAAAAGGTAAATTAAAATTTGTCTAAATCATTTCATCAGCAGTTTCTAGTGGAGGTAGTAAAGTCTTTTAATAATATAATATTGAACAATTTAGGTGCGTAGTTATATTGATGAAGAAAATTTATGTAGTTTCTGATTTCTTTCTAATGCAAATTTATGTTTCATCTCCTTTTTAAAAGAATAAAATTCATTTGGCGTTTCCAGTATACTTAATTCCTTATCCTTTTAATTTTACTTTGAACTGCGTGGTATGATTGTAGCATAGAAGTTAAATACATAAATGACTAGGTAGGTACATTGCAAACGAAAAGTTATCATCACTTTACAATAAGAACCTGAAGTCTTGCCATAAATACACAAAGAACGACCTCTCTGTTTTGATAATACAAAAAAATATATAATATAATAATAATAATATATAGATACTATGAGAATAAAATATAAAATATATTTTCTGTGAAGTTGAAACGACTGAGAACGCAACGGCATCGGTATTAGGTACGCTTGGAGCCAATCGAGTCCAACATTGGCTGAAATACCCAGAGGCAAGCATTAAACCGATCGCTTGAGGCAAATTCCACCCAAAATAAGCATACCTACGTATTTCTGATCATGGTATGTCCTAAGGCCGTTCGTTCTTATATTATTTCTTTATATCGACCGATTCGTCATTGGGCTTCGGGATATATATTTCAAACTAAGGTTGAACATAATAAAATGTAGACAATTTAAGTTCACTTCGTAATGTAGATATTGTTATTATTATAAATATAATTTAATTTGATTATTTTCTGTTCTCTTAATGTGTATGAGTATGTTTTTTGTAAGTAGTGTAAACAGGGCTTCCTTTTTTAATTAATTTAAGGTTTTGCAGCATTCCCTACTTTACAATAAAAAAAATTTAAACAACATGGTGACATAAGCCCCATAGACACTTTTTCATAAATCGTGGATTAGCTGTGAAAAATTCCGATAAACTCGACTGCTGTGCAATATAATGTAATTATGGAGATGGAGATTATTTTGTAAACATTTGCTTGTCAGTGGCGGGAATAAATTTTTCATTACCCAAACAGGCTCATCATTCCCTGTACCCTGACACGAATCATACTATTCAATCACGAGAAGACCATCCTTTTGAAGGAGTTCTCCCGATAATTAAGCTTTATTCTAGGATCGAGACAATTATACATCTTAGGTGTTAAAAACAAGGCACTCCGCTGACCAAGTACAGTAGGTATTCATCTTTGGAGGAGTCTAACCTCTTCAGCTTTTGATCATATAAATTGGAATATCAACTAGGTGGATCCATTGTAGGTGAATATATTATTTTATTGAATAAAATATGTAAACCAACAAATTAAAAAAAGATTTCAAAACCTTCAAAGTCCATATACCTATTTCTAATTTGTTTTACTTATTTAAAAAGTTTAATAAAATCAAATAATAAAATATAGTATTTTTGATATGGTCAACCCTACGAACGATCTTGTTCAAGGTTCTATACATGTACATAAATATATAAATATAAAATCATAAATTATTACATTACACTGGAAGTATGATTAAATCGTAGGTGAATGTCGATTATGTATACCTACATACTACATATAACCGATAACAATACAATGTAATAAAATATTTATGTCTGATCGTATGTTTACAAGTTCTCAATAAACATATAATAGACAGTAATGTAAAATCTAGGTACTCTCTATACGAGGTGTCATCTATGAACAAGCAATTGGCAAAAAAGCATTATTAATAATCTTATTTATTTATTTATTGATATCAATGTGAGCCTTTTACACGTTAATGAAATAATTCAATAGACAACAAAACACAAACAGGCACAATTATCACAAAATCACAAGTCAATAATATATTTTTGTAGAAATTTTGAGTTACTTATTAAATGATAAGAAACAGTCAATATAATAAAATAATGCAAAACAGAAGATGTTAAGAAATAAAGTATTAATAGCGATACAAGTGCTATCAGATTTGTATTTATTTATGTTTTTGTCTGATAACATGAATATTTCTGTTGGTCAATATAACATTAATCATGTTATAATTATAAAAAAGATACAAAATTGTTAAAATAAAATTGGCAAAGACATTACAAAGAGAAATCAAAGGTATATAAATGTCAAATATAGTAAAAAGTCAATTAGTTAAAATTCATAAGTTAAAAATTTGGTCAAGAACATTACAAAGAGAAATCAAAGTGGTATGAAATTGTCAAATATAGTAAATAGTCAATTAGTTTAAATTCATAAGTTAATAAAAAATTGATATAAAAAAATTTATATAAAAAATTTCAAATAATAGAGATCAATTAAAAGACATAAGTTTGGGATGCATAAAAACATAAGTGGTTAAAAGAGCAATTCGCCACACAAAAAAAAATAACAATTAGTCACATGAACATATCCAGTTAGAGGCAAAACCTAACTTTTTAGTAACCTATTTAGTTGATATTGACGACAGATGGTTGGTACTTGGTAGAAATTCGTGTTAAATTAATAGAAATACAAAATGTATATCTAGTACTTCGACAGTGACTTAAATTGCTAGCTGGCTTTCAAGAGCTTTCACTCCCATCATCAGGCTAATGTAAAGAAATCTTGGTAATAAAAAAAGCGATAAATAAATCATTGAGGAAGTACTAAAAATTTAATTGTTCTATTTTTATGAAGAAATATATTAATTAACACAAATGTTCCAGCGAGTGAAGGTAAAGTGATTTTCTCACAATATGTATCTTTGATTCTATTCTTATTACTTAGTGGTTCGTCGTAGATCTAAACAACGCGAGTAAAAACATGCAGCACATTTTGTTTATACTTTATGGTCGATAATACATATACCTACTTACATATAGCAGATAGATTAAGTTTCTATTGGAGTAATGACTTGAGCATTTTGTGTGTGCAATGTTTAAAGATTACATACTTTCAATGAATTCAGTGTGGGACGAAGTTTTGTATAAAAACCCCACATTGAAAATATATGAATCTGCAGCCCTACTCCCGACACAATCTAAATGCGATCTAATCTTGTTTGCATCTTAAAATGGCGAATTGGTACTTTTGAACACGGTCTAAATCTTAACTTTTAGACAGATCTAGTATGATGTCTTAAAAATTCGTTACGATCTTAACATTTGTATGAAATCGGTACTCTTGACACAACATTGCCAAGGTCAAATCTTAATAGACGTCTTAAAACACAATCTAACAACTGTCAAAACTTAAGATTGCTGTGGAGGTGCATTTTAGCAATCTAAAAGTCTTTTTCTATAGTTTTTCCATCTTTTTACAACGCAAGTTTGTTTATTTTTTAGAATAATATTTATTTTAGTATATTTCTAATACTTTTTTTCTATCTTGCTGTGTTTTTTACGCAAATAAAATTTGGTGTTGATTGTTAGTTTTGTCTGAGTCGCTTGTTTTGAAGTTTTACTGTGAGACTAGTTTTAAAACGAATAATGCATTGTGGAATTATGTCGTGAACAGTGTATGTGTTGTTTATCTGACTACTGTCCTATATTCTCATTCATTGGAGATATACAAGGCTTCCATCCTGTAACAGACGACGCAAAAACATGGATTCGCACCCCCTCTGAATCAAGTCTAGCGGGCTATAAGAAGATGAGTGAAAAATATTATTTCAAAACTACATTATTGTTCAACAACGACTCAACTGGATTGGCCATAACAACAGGCACCCAGGTGTGCTCATCACCATGGAGAAGGGCAAGACAATAGGCACAAATGTAAATGCGGACCAAGAAACACCTATATGGATCAAATATGGACATGAATTGTGGTACGTACATAGAATTAAAGGTTAATTTCTATAATAAGTTATCCAGTAGTACCCATTAAGAGAAGATATAAATTGATGATCATAGTTGTATTTTTTATTATTATTATCGTTCACTGTATACCGTTACAAGATATAATAGAAGTGCTCAGATGGCAATATTGGGACAAGGGAATGAATCTCGCCCAGTGAATGCCATATTATTTATGTACATAAATGCATAATTATGTCATGAAATTCAACTATGCAGAAAATAAATCATAATTAAGTTTAATCTGTACCCCTCCCCTAGTTCATATCCGAATGCCCCACGATATCTTGTAACAGTGTACAGTGAAAGATAATAAAAATAAATACAACGATGGGTATATATCAACGGTATGGATCATCAATATAGGTACATTTTCTAACTGGATGCTATTGGATAACCTATAGCAGAAATTCACCGAATTGAAGAGACTAATGTCCCATCCATCCTGAATGTTTTAATTTTTTGTTGGAACAAAGAGGACACCTTGGAAGTTTATTACATGCAGCTGCTCTGCTTGCCACCCCAGTTGTGAGATATGCTGTAACGGTGTAGTTGGCTGGTGTGGCGCGGAGGTAACACTCTTGCCTTTGAGTCACGAGGTCCCGGGTTCGATTCCGGCTAGGGCAGATTGAGGAATGACCTTTTTCAAATTGTCCTGGGTCTGGGTGTTACAAGTATATGTGTTTAGTGCATTGTAAATGTGTGTATCGTCGCGTTAGTACCCATAACACAAGATTCATCTAAGTTTGGGACTAGCTCGATCTCTGTGAAATATCTATGTATGTTATGTTATGTCTATACAAATGTCTTATGTCTATAGTAATGGTAGTAGTAAAGAGGCTAGCAGAAATTGGATGATATGAAAACTGATGTTCTTGAAACATCCAGGGGTAAATGGTGGGAGTCCCTTTCTTAAATGTTGACTAGCATAAAATAGAGATGAATGGAGAATAAATTCTAAATACTTTTTGCTTGTGTTACACAATAATACATTATTTCCCCTTATTAAATAATATGTTTCGTTTACAGGTTATATTCGGATATTATTTAGTTAAAATATTCTTGGAATCATTCTCAACCGTCTCCAGATAACCTTTAATGGTGCTGATGGGACCATTTACAGAGACAATAAGCACTGACACATCACACCACTGTTTAAGGAGCTACATTGGATGAGAGTCCCAAAGAGAGTAGACTTCAAACTGTACCTCACGGTTCATAAAGCCTTGAGCGGTGCAGCACATCTATGCCTCGCTGAGCTCTGTCCCATCGACAAAACTCTATTTATTTATTATTATACATATTTATTTATTACACATATGTACAGCTTAAAGCTTTTATAAAATGGTATTAAAAATTCAAACAACAATTAATACTATATAAAAATAAAAAGCAATTAAAAATGTATGTAAGAAAGTGCCTAGGTACTTACCTTGGTTATTACATAGTTAGATTATTATTATTTTAAAATAAGTACCTAGGCACTTCCTTAGTAGTAAGAATATTTTGAATTTATTCCATTTGATTGTTTTGTTTTAAAATTGAGAATTTATATAAAGGATGATTTTTGACAAGAGGTAGAGAAAGACAAAATTAAATAACATAAATTGTCGTTTTATAATGGGATTTAATAATGGCACAAACACAATAACTTAACACATGTACTTAAAATATAATTAATCATTTTTTTTATATAACACATAATAAACATAATTTAGTTTCATCTGGGAAAACCAGAGAAACGACAATTTATGTTATTTAATTTTATTTATTTTTTTTAAGTATTATTATTTTGAATTTATTCCATTTGATTGTTTTGTTTTAAAATTGAGAATTTATATAAAGGATGATTTTTGACAAGAGGTAGAGAAAGACAAAATTAAATAACATAAATTGTCGTTTCTCTGGTTTTCCCAGATGAAACTAAATTATGTTTATTATGTGTTATATAAAAAAAATGATTAATTATATTTTAAGTACATGTGTTAAGTTATTGTGTTTGTGCCATTATTAAATCCCATTATATGTATAAAATGTAAGATAGTATCATTACACTTTTAAAAAAATAAATATCAAAATACCATAAAAATAATTGCATTGAGCAATTAATAAAAGAAGAAATACACAATATTAGTCAAACGTTAAAATTAATAATGAAGAATTCTCAGATAAAACAGTCAAAATTCATGGTATCAATCAAAGTTCATTCAATAAACAATTGAAACTACACATCCGTCACATAAAAAGTTTGAGACGGAGAAAATAAAATGCCAAATGTCACAAAAACAAAACACAAAAAACAACAACAAAGCAAAAATTATACGAATATTTCAAGAATTCATAAATAAAGATTCCAATTTGGAGCGGTGCGTGGCCTTTCACTTAGGTCGGAGAACAATAGATTGCTCTTGATTCCCTCACATCACTCTGATTTCTACTTTTCATCTTTTAGCATTCACACCGCTAGACTTTGGAACCAGCTTCCCTCTACAATCCGCACCAGCTCATCGTTTATGTCTTTTAAAAATAAATTAGTCTCTAGGTGATGAACACTACATTCCTTATATATATGTTAACTGTTTATTATTTAATTATTTGAGATAAATAAACATTATATTTTGAAATTTATGTTTTTTTTTGCCTTTATCATTGTTGTCAATTAAATTCTTATAAAACTGGAATATTTTTGATTCATCGTGTCAAACATGGCAAAAATGCTGGTGCACAATACCATTCTGTTACCGACACTTATGTTTATAAGCGAAACTTGGACGTGGTTGAAAAAGGACGAGAGTGGAATAAATGCTGTGGAGATGCGTTCACTGAGAAGAATGGTTGGTAAAACGTTGCGAGATAGAGTGAAGAATGAGGATATCAGGAGAATGAGCGGATGTGAGAGGAATGTGTGTTAACAAAGATATGATGAGCGAGTGCACGATGAAAGGATGAAGTAGATGATGTGTGTATCTGAAAGAGGGGGTGTGACGAAGCGCAGAGTCCAAGTGCATATATCTATCTATTTTATTTTATTTCATTTCATGTATGTATTTTATTTTATTTCATTTTTATATATTTTATTTGGGTTAGTTGGAAGATATCGCAACTCTGCGATAAACTCGCCCATTGTACAGATTTTTTCATGCATGTTGTATATAATTCCTGTTATCATATTCTGCACAATAAAGTTTGTTATTTTTTTTTTTTTTTTAAAAAAGCTATATCTGGGTTTTTGTAATAAACCCAAATACAACCTTATACACCTTTCACAGTAAGCTACTAAAAGCTTGTGTCGTGAAAGGGGAGTTTGCCGGCACCTGGTATCGAACCACGGACCCCATGTTCACGAGGCCGAGACTCTACCTCCAGGCTACCGACGAACTCGAACGACGAAGAACGTTATTATTATTATTGTAGCCTAGAATGTACACATCATCTGCATACATCAATGCATTGACCCGAGTTTAATTCAATTCAACATCCATCTTTCTAAAGGTTGCATTCACAAGTCAGACATGTATCACAATAATTCATCCAATTTCCTTATATTCTCATTCAAATAAACCTTTAAAATACTTCTTCTATCTCTGTAATACACATTCATTAACACACATAATAGAATTTAATTGCCTCACCATATAAACCAGATATTCCGTGGGGCTCCATTCTTTCTGCCTATAATATATAAATTCATGATATATCCTGTCCTTTACCTTCACGCCGTGTCCTGGGTGGGGTAGGCAGAGAGAACGGAACGCCATATTGATCTTTCCTTACATACTTCTTTCGCTTCCTCTACATTCATCCAGTTTCTCATACATGCACGCCGATTCCTCTTACTTAACATGCGACCGCCCTTGAGTATTTGATCCACAAGGTTCTTGGACGTCCGCGCTTTCTCACACCCTCTCTTTCAGATAAATATACCTTCTTCGTCAATCTTACACCATCCATTTGCTCTACATGACCAAACCATCTCAATTTATTTACACGCATTCTATCAACAACACTCTTCTTGCATCCACTCATTCTTCTAATATCCTCATTTCTTACTCTATCTTGCAATGTTTTACCTACCGTTCTTCTCAGTGTTCGCATCTCCACTGCATTTATTCCACTTTCGTCCTTCTTCAGCCATATCCAAGTTTCGCTTGCATACATAAGTATCGGTGCGAGGATGGCGTTGTGCACCAGCATTTTAGCCATGTTCGAGACATTGCTATTAGATCGAAGTGCACCGTTCACTTTTCTTTTTTCAATATCTCTTTCGTATCTACCATCCATCGCAAACATACATATTCGTCCACTTGCTCCAAACATTCATTTCCAACCTTTATTTCACACATTGTTCTATCAATCTCTCTTTCAAACACCAGCACTTTCGTCTTAGTCACATTCATTTTCATCCCATTCATTCTGCAACTTTCATGTACAACTGACACTCTCGCACTTCTTTCTTGCATGCTCTGTAAGTTTCTTTCATTCGTTCCTTATATTCGTTTCTTTCATTCATTCATTATATAGGCAATAATTAAAAACATTCTTCATCCGTTCCTTATATTTGTTTCTTTCATTCATTCATGATAAAGGTAATAATTAAAAACATATAAGTATACAACATTTATTTGAGAATGGTTCAAGACTTTATAAATCAAAATTTATTCAACTTATTCCTACTCAACTGTATTTTCCCTAGTTGTAGCACCAAAAGTCAGGCATTGTTCTATGCTACAGGATCATCGTCCAATTATAGCTATTATTCATCAATGAATTGACTCCATGTAATAGGGAATTATCACTGTGAAGTTGATTTCAACTATTCAGAGTACACCATGAGCAAATGTGCTGTGAGCGGGTTTATTCAAAGGTTCATGCTTTCTGTTGAGAATATCCAGTAGTTTCTATTGTCATGTTGTATTCATTGTCTCTTATATGTTGATTGTGTTTGTTCCAAGTTTGTTGTTTTTTTTAAGTAATTGTAGTGTAAAAAGGCTATTTAGCCATATACTTTGTTAACAAATAAATAAATTGTTTTACTTCATCACACAAAAAAGAGCTTCTCTTTAAAGTTCGTAGACGATCATATGCAGACATTATTCATTAATCCTTGTGTAGAAAAACATTTTAGTTAATGTCCAAATAAACCTATAAACAAAACATGTTATTTAGTGCATTATATTTGTAACAAAGTACATTAATGATTGTTTCCACAATTCTTATTTCATACTTACCTTAATTTGTGACTTTCTGATCATTTTAATATAATAAATTCGCGTATACTTCTGCAAAAACAACAAACTAAAACATCGCAAAACAAACATTGATAACTGTCAGTGTCAGTGAGATAATAATAGACAATAGCAAAATATGTCATAGACAAAAATAGTGTCAATGCATAGGTTTTAAAAAATATTTTTTATAAATTAATTGCACTGTTATAGATCATTATATAATATCATTTTCATTTCATTTAATCAGAAATTGATATTAGATTTATAAAAAATGTGGAAATACGGTGAAATCACGTGATATATTAGTTTTAATAATTCAGTTGTCGTGGTTGTCATGTTGGTACCCATAGATAACGGCGTTAGGAAATACATCTCTATATTAAGACATCTTAAAGTTAAGATTAGATCAAGATCAAGACTAGATTGCGTCGGGGGTACCATCTACAAGTCTTAATCTAATCTTGATCTTAAGATCGAATCTAATCTTGATTGAATTCAAGAGTAGCCCTGCTGATCGCATTTACATGTTTATTTTATCAATTTACTTGTTTTGCACATCATCATTTCTTTTTCGTGAGGCACCTGAAAAAGAATTGGTCTCGCACTTTTTTCCGTGAGTTTTCGAGTAAACTGTCAAAAGAGTAAAAGAAAAATACACTTTTTTTTTATTTTTATTAAATAAAATAAAATATAAAAATATATTATTGAGCACTGTTTAATCTCCACTTTGTTAGGTTAGATACCGAACGTTTTCGCCTATACTTGTAGGCATCTTCAGGGAAACTGAAAAACGTTCGGTATCTAACCTAACAAAGTGGAGATTAAACAGTGCTCAATAATATATTTTTATATTTTATTTTATTTGATAAAATTAAAAATGGATTTCCACAGCGTACACACAAAAACTCTTGAATTTTTTTTTATTTATATAAAAAAATGGGCAACAAACAAATAAAATTTTACACAATACACATATTTATTTATTTCTCTATTCACGGCCTGTGCCTTTTACATGTAAATATTAACAATTTTTTCATAATGTATACAAACAGTATTACAACATGTGGACACACACAACACACTAAACAGACAATAAAACAAAAACCACAAATGAATATAAATTTGAATATAGGTAGATACTTGGGAAAACGAAGGAAATTTTGTAGATTTTATATATCAACTTGATAATTACTATTACATAGCATGAAATATTCTTAACAAAACAAGTGGGATGTCAAAAAATACAAGTTATTTAAAATAGATGTCAAAAATTTAAAGTAAAAAGTCAAAGGTATGTAATAGTATTAGAGCACCTGAAGAATGTCAGTCAATATATTATAAAAGTCAAGAAAACTATATAACTATATAAAAACTAAAATATAATTTTGTTTTTTTTTTTTATTTTTATTATACCTTTAATTCAGAGATAAGGTATATACCTAAAATAATTTATTTTACATAATATAATTAATTTTTTTAATATTTTTTATACCTTTAATTCAGAGATAAGGTATATAAAATAATTTATTTTACATAATATAACTAATTTAAAAAAAAAATTTATACCTTTAATTCAGAGATAACGTTTGCTAACCATCCCGAATATCTCATTTTTGTTGGCACGTAGGGAATAGTTTGGAATATAGGTATTAGCTGAGCGAAACTGTGAAAAGTTAAACTAGGAAATAATGGTATTTATATACATATGTACATACTTATGTAGCATTAGCTGACTTCTCGATAGTTCAATAGTGAGATTTTGTTTAGATTAAGATTCGAGATGAGAGAGTTAAGAAGGTTATAGGTTATGGTGATTCAACTCAGTAGATTGTCATCTGAACAGCGACAGTAGTAAGAAATATCTGACTGTGATAAAACATAATAATAGTTTAACATTACCACTGCACAATATGCATACCTATTCTGAATAATATATTAAAACGCAAGATGTCGGATGCGAGATTGCGTTACGATGTTCATAAATCGATAAGTTCAAGAACATATTGTAACGTAAACTCCTTTGATGTTTTTAAAAATCGTGTTTTTTTATTGCAAATATTTTCGTTATAGAGTTAAGATAAATGGCATGATACAATATTAATATAGAAATTAAGTCAAGGGCTTACGACTTCAGAAATGAGTGATAGATATTATATGATAATAATATACATTAAATTTGGATCCAAATAAAAATTATAACTTAGACAATAGTTGCAAGTCTTTAAAGATTATTTTAAGATAAAAGGCACTGTTTAATTCCACTATAAGAATTATTAAATAGCAATACTATTGTTTAGTCATAATTAATACTATTGTTTTGTTACTGAAGATGACTATATTATAGTTGAAAACGTTATAACAAGTAAATAATTCTCGTAGTGGAGTTAAACAGTGTTCAAAGTTTTATTTTATAGGTTAAAGAGCGGAAGATACTAAGCTTTGAAAACAAGTGTCGTAGAAGGATATTGGATGTCAAATGGTATGAACATGTCACAAATGATGCTGTGAATGCCCAATGATAGTTGGCCAAAAAGAGCACTGTTCTTCCATCTGCAAGGGTTCCGTCGGCTCGGGCGTCCCTCTTTCACAGTACGCCGTTCCTATGACAACGATATCAGAGCGCAGGGAGTGTCGTGGAAAGAGGTGACGCAATTGGCGCAGAGACGCTCTGAATGGGGAAGGCTGGTTTCTGCCCTGTGATCCCGAAAGGAGTCTTGAGGGCGATGATACTGACACTTAATTTTATAATAAGCTTTTGTAATGCATTTTCCCAAAATTACACTAGAAAATATAGAATATCTATAAATCTTAAGACTAAACCGCAATTTAGTTAGATTATAAGCCAATCTTTAAACAGCCAATATTATAGTTTCTGGTTGGACCTACATAATAATAATAATCTGTAAGGTTTTGGTATAAATAACAGTCGTGTCAACAAAATTAAATGCAAAATGAATATTATAGAAACTACACACGTTGAAAGCTTTTGACGGAACTGAAACAACAAATTTCCGCATAATAGGTATCTACTGTTTTCGAAGTGCTGATATTTAGCTGTCGACCAACCTTTCACAATAATTGGTAAGAACAAAAATTATAAATCTAAAAGAAGGCGCAGACTCAAATTATATAGACCCAATAATATAGTTTATTTATTATTTAACTGGTTTATTCATTGACAAATGGAATATAAAAAAAGTTGTGACAATATCGATCAAAAACAATCTACAATAATAAAATTGTATACAATTTAATATTCCTATCGTTTATTAGATCATTGAATGGCTTCCGAATCACGCGCATTTAAATAATAATACATAACAAAAACAAGAGATCAAAACTAAAGTATTATTATTAAGTTCCTATAAGATTAATACTAGCAGATAGATAATATGTAAAGTCTTAAATTATATTGATCACGAATGCAGATACAATGTAATCATACGGGCAATGATAGGATTATCTTTTTATATAGACCATGCTTTTGAAATGGATAATATTAGTCATTTTAACACTAACTTCTGGGCTGTGAAAACCCGGTAAAAAAATTGTCTTTTCCTTCCAAGTTTTCAAGCGTCATGTAAAAGGCTATTACTATCTACTATACCCTCACGCCGTTTCCCTATTATAAATCGAATACTATTATGTCTAGCCGAGAGTTAGGTATCCAAAAATAATTCTACACAAATTATGCATGTAAAACTATTTACCTATTTGTTCATTATTACATCATTCTTTATGATGTTAAAGCAAATTATACTAAATTTATGTTAAATAATGAGCAAGTTATAATGTTTGAAGTTTATGAAATGCATCAAAACATAATTAATATTACGTGTGTTTAATTTGAAATTAATTTCTGATTAGCGTGTTCAATGAATTGGAATTTGCAAAGTGAAAATCATACGCAGAATCGACAGAAGCAAAAAAAATGTTCAATAACTTGTATGTCAAATACAAATCTTAGATTGATAATTTTTATAATTACATAAATTATAATGCTATTTGTCATTCGTGGTTACATGATGTTTAAAGATTTTGTAATTAAATTTCGTACGAGGTTTTCTTTTTAGACATGCTGGGATTCCTTAGGGCTAGGCTATTTCTCCAGAGATCATGTGTCTACTTCTTTCTAGGACCTCTGGCTGCTTGAAACCGTGCCTTTCATTCAATATACATGTTTTGTCATCTTTTGCTGCAAACTCTTATACAACGAAGTCGGACGTGTTATCGATGATTATAGATTATTTGTTAAGGGTGCGGTTGAAAGGGGCGGAGCTATTTTTTTTTGTTAAGCTAGTGATGTTCTTCTGACACTTCAGATCGGTATACAGCCTATTCTATTGTTGTATGATAGTCAACTAAACAAGGATTCCGGTTACTCTTTTAGGCGATGATATCAAAAAAATCGTTGCTTGTTTTATATTGGTATCTTGTATGAGGTTTCTGTATTAAGATCGACATCAGGTATTTATTAATATCGCGTAACATCTAAAACGTTTTAATATACATATTAAATATTGTTAATAGTTTAGAATAAAAGCCGGTAGCGGTTTGCGTTCATATGTAGGATTGTTGATGTAGACTTCTTGAATAAGTCAACTGTTATTATCATTTATGTAAAATAATATATGTATACTTAATATGTCTAATGTTTTATAACTGGTGTTGCTTATTACTATTATTATTATTTGTTGTACAAGATATTGTGTTGGTACATGTCTATACATAATATGTAGATTATTTTATTTTCCTGGGGCGCGTATGTCTACCGGTCCTCCTTGGGGCCAGAATTAGAACGGAAGTCTTACAAGAGTGCGAATACAGTGGTTAACAACTCACAGGTACATAAGGTACCTTTCTGGACATTCTGTATTTCAAATATTTTTTAAAGTAGCTACCGCTGGACAAAATTTTATATATATTTTTTTTAATGTAGGTACCTACCTACTTTAATCGAAATATTCACGGTTCATAAGACTTCAAATGTATTGTCTCAAAAGAAATAAGATAAAAATCTTTTTTTTATGTTTCAACACGATGTATCTCAAAGGTTGTCTTCTTTAGATAATAACATAACACATAACACGTATAGACCACACAGACCGAGCTAGTCCCAAACTAAGATATAAATCTTGTGTTATGGGTACTAACGCGACGACGCGATATACATATATACAATGCACTGAACACATATATAATACATGTAACACCCAGACCCAGGACAATTTGAAAAAGGTCTTTCTTCATTTTGCCCTGGCCGGGAATCGAACCTGGGACCTCGTGACTCAAGGCAAGTGCGTCAGCTTCCGCGCCCCACCGGTCGTCATTCAGGATGAAGACAAAATGGAGAAGAATAAAATGAAGGCATTCAGGATGGGTGGCATGGTATACATCATAGCTGGCATGGAGAGATCGTCTTGCATGTCTTCTTAACGTGGAGTTTTAATCTGGCTGGCTACTTTACTAGTCCGTATTGCCGTGATGGTATAAATGTATGAATGAATGAAGTTTGCATCACCAATGGTGACACAATTACGGTAGTTGAGAGTTGTGTATCACTGTCTTTGCGGATAATATGCAAATATAGGATAATAACACTCGCTACCCGAGGGATAGCTTCGTTTGTGATTACAGATAACCGAATGTACCGTTTGCAATGGCAATAACACCACCAACTGTTGATATACCTACACAATAATATATTATTATTACCTACACAGGCTATAAGTTTAATAAATATTATCGTAATGTATAATATTGTACATTGTCACACATGGCAATTAGAATAGAAACATCAGCTATTCATCGACACAATTTACTTTAATTGCGTCAATATCGCCTAAATATTACACATGCTATAATAAATACATGGCTATTAATAACTTAATCGATATAACCGTTCCAAAATAGTACTAAAATGTTTAAAAGTCTAGGATACAAGTTTTTTATTACTGACGCATTGGTAAAACTATAACTTATTTCCTGTCATCTAATAAATAAAATTCTCATGTCACTGTTTTTGTTATCATACTCCTTCGAAACGGCTGGACCAATTTTGATGAAATTTTGTGTGCTTTTCGAGTAGGTCTGAGAATCGGCCAATATCTATTTTTCACACCCATAAAAGCAACGGTGGTCCACCTTAATTTTTATTTAAATATTTTAAACACTTTATTTATTTTTTAAGGTGAGGTATTAAAAAATATATACAGTCCTAAATTTTCACCTTTCGTTCATCAACCCCTATTTTTTAATAGCGATACTAGTAGGTATATGGCAAATGTATATGGCATAATGTATAAATGGCAAAACAAAGTTTGCCGGATCAGCTATTATTATTATGTAAATCTAGATACTCAATAATATAAACAAATAAAAAGCACTGTTTACTTTCACATGATTGATATCTTAAAATTAGAAGCCCACCCTCAATACAAAATTATTACAAAAATTATACATCTACTACTTAACGTACTCTATTACGTAATATGTAAAGTTTAGTATAATAAAGATAGTTTATTATTATTATATATTTATTTTATTCTTCTTGCACATCATCATTCATATAACAAATTAAATAAAGCAGTATACATCAGAAAAAATATGATGATGTGCAGTGGCGAGATTATCACTATATAGTGATTTCTTCCATCTAACCACGTATTATATATTATTATTGAAGTTAATATCTATTTTCTTTTTTTTATATAATAATGATGCATTAAATCAATAATTTTATTTCAAAAAGATAGAGGAAAACATAAAGAAAAACAATAAATGCAGTCAATCCATTGTAAAACTTACAAAGTGAGATACTGTGATGGTTGGAGTAAATAGATTATTATTACTTGATGGAGACATTGATTATCTTATTAAACGAACATCGAAAGAACCGCCGCTCGTCCTAATTTCGCAAAACTTTAGGATCTTCCATTCATACAAATTGAATTAGAAAATATTTTCGTATTTTTGTTAATTAAAATTAAAATTAGAAAATGTTATACTATACTATACTATACTATACTATACCCTCACGCCGTATCCCAAGTGGGGTAGGCAGAGAGAACGGAACGCCAAACAGATCTATCTTTACACACTTCCTTAGCTTCCTCCACATTCATACAGTTTCTCATACACGCACGTCGATTCCTCTTACTCAACACGCGGCCGTCCTTGAGAATTTGATCCACGTGATCAAGCCACGTGGTTCTCGGACGTCCGCGCTTCCTCACACCCTTTCTTTCTGACAAGTATATCCTCTTTGTCGTTAGAAATGTTCTTGAATTCTTATTTGAAATCCAACGTTTTCTAATAACTCTTGAGTTTATTTAAATCATAATATAAAAATCTTCAGTTTACTTATCGTAATGCAGATACTCCTTAACAAAATAATTCATTATCACCATAGACATACTGGAGTTGCAACGCGGAACATTTTTTAATTTTTTAAGTCTTTCAAGCTTTAGCAATATATTGTCTTACAACAACAATAGTTTAGAACTGGATGCAAAATTTGATCGAACACAAAACCGATATTTTTTTGAAATACCCATCTTGTATATCTTTGGTTATCACATGAATTTGTTGCACTTGACAATGCAGTAGGTTGATAGTAGAAAGAGTAACAAAGTCGAAGTGGTATTGTACGGGGTACATTGCTAAATTTAACCATTAGCGATGGATTAAAAGGGTAGTGGGGTGCAAAGCTCATAAAGATTAAAGAAGTAGAGAATTTTAACATATATAAATGTTTATTTAATATTTGACCTAATACAATGGTTAATTGCAAAAACAAAACTCTTAAAATAAAGTTATGAAAGACCCTCCTTAACTATTGTCAGATGATATACTCGTAAAACGATTGACTGAAGACTGGTAGCGAGTAGCCCAGGATAGAGATTCCTGAAGGAAAACTGATCAGCAACTGACAGGAATAGCTATATAAGTAAGTGTAGGTAAGAGCGTGTTTTTATTTAAGGTATATTACTGTATATAAGGTATACCTACCTATGTGCAATAAATGACAATGTACCTCATGTAAAGAAATGAAATTATTGTCGAGAATCAGGAAAGCAGTAAATCTAACGGATAGATCGAGGCGAAAAGCTGTAGGTGAATCGCATTGCGATGTAGTCCAAGTACGTAAAACCATTATAACAACATGTACTACACGCTGAATATTATTTATGCATTCTTATTATAATATAGGTAAGTACATTACATTATTATTATTATTAAAATCTATGTAAGACCCTTCAGGCTTTCAAGTGCACGTATTACTATTATTATTATTAGTGTTATGTACGGATAAAGATGAACTCGATATCGATATATCAAATAGTATCACATCAGATAATAATATTATTATTGTATTGAAATACGTGTACCTACCAACATATTGAAAAGATTTGTGAAAGATGTAAGGGCCAGAAAATGACGATTGTATGAAAACTCATTAAAACACTAAAGTTAACTGTTGGAAAACATATGTTTAAAGTGGTTAAATTTCAAACTGCCTTAGATCAATAAACATCAGTGGCGCAAACAGAGTTTTCGTAGGTACTGGGTTAGTTCACCCTCAATATAAATAAAATTTATCAAACTAAACTATCATGGCATATTCCAGCGGACAGCGGACTTACTGTATTAATTAATTAATTAATAAGCAGATTGTCATTTTCGTGCCAATTAAAATAGGATTTTGGATGTCAAATGGTATGAACATGTTACAAATGATGCTGTGCGCCGGCGCACCCAGCAGAGACCTGTAATCTCCGTAATACAGGAGAGACGATGGTCCTGGCTGGGACATGTTTTGAGAATGCCTAATGATAGTTGGCCAAAAAGAGCACTGTTTTTCCGTCCGCAGGGGTTCCGTCGGCCCGGGCGTCCCTCTTTCACAATACACCGTTCCTATGACAACGATATCAGAGCGCAAGGAATGTCGTGGGAAGAGGTGACGCAATTGGCACAGAGACGCTCTGAATGGAGGAGGCTGGTTTCTGCCCTGTGCTCCCGAGAGGAGCGTTGAGGGCGTTGATGATGATGATGATGATGATGATGTTTAACATGCCTAATTACTAAACTAAAGATGTGTATCATGTTAAATGTGAACGTTTTACTAACACCTGCCTTTTCCAGGACACACACAATCTTACAAAGAAAAGTGGGAGAAAACTGCCATATTTAATATAAGGATAATAAACATTGCTTTACTAGTTAATACAAAAACTTAATTTAATAATTAAATCTCTGACCGTCATACGTAGTAATATTGAACTCCATATTACTACGTATGACGGTCACCCATCCAAATACTGATCGCATGAAAATCGACGCGATGTATTCAAATACATAGATCATATTTTGTCCATTTTCACGTAAAAGCCTGCTTTTTGGCTTGTATAGAAGATATGCCACTGATACATATACTTTTTAATTCTTCAGTGTTTTCAAGAGTTCTCAGTCCTTTGAATATTGATTAATATAAGAAATAGGCATTCGTTTAGAAATAATGTTCATTAGTACAAGGCACAAAAAATAAAGCAAAGGATTTGAAACAATATTGCCGAAAGTGAACCTATTATTAATACTTTATCTTACAGTTGAAGTTGAAATTTGATAATCAATACGCGAATTATTGAACTTTTTCTTCTGTATAAAGTTTGATACTGAATCTGAAGAAATCGTTTATCATTTTTGAGTCTATATCTGCTACGAATTGTTCATTTTTGTAGTTTGAAATGTGAAAATGAAATCATAGTTAAATATGTGGCCAGTCAGGCGTGGAGGCAACGCTCTTGCCTTTGTTTCGAGGTTTCACATTTAATTTTCAGCCAGGGCAAATTGAACAATGACCTTTTTTCTGGGTGTTACATGTATAATATGTGTTAAATGCATCATGCGAGTATATAATTATGTGTATTGTCGCGTAAGTACCCATAATACAAGATTAATGTCTTAATTTGGGACTAGTTTGATCTGAGCTAAGTGTCAATGCATGTTATGCTATTTTATGTTATATAATTATGCATGCACCTGTTAAAGACTCTTATAAACATTTCTCCAGACTTGGCGGTTGCAAAATCTCAAGTCCATATTAAGAGAGAACATAGTGTTACACATATGTATTTTTTTTATATGCATAATAATATGACAGCCACACTAGCCTGTGTTGTGGCAGGGAAACAATAAATTTATCATGTTAGACAACAACAAAAATAAACAACAAGTGAGTCAGTATGTCAGTCTGTGCAGATAGTTAAAATGTAGATAGATACAAATATATGTGGATCCATCACTAAATATATGTAGTACTTTGATCTATTTTCATTTGTAATACGCATTTTTTTCGTTAAAACAATAATATTGTAAAATTATTAGTAAATTGATTTTAAACAAGGACTTGGAATGAAGAATGAAAACAGACGGCAGTAATAAAGCGGGTACATATATGTACACATTAAAAAAAGAGGACTCTCTACCCCCGGGGTAGGAGCGTTGTTTCTTCCATAGTCTGGTTTTCAATATTAGTGTTGTATATGTATGTGTATTATGGAGATGAAGATTATCTTCCCGGGGCTGATCTAGATAGCCTAACTACAACACTACATACTTCTCTTCATTGCTTGTGGTCGCCAAACTAGCCCAGGGCACAACGAACATCTGTCCATTAATAATACTTTCCTGACTTCATTTTACCAAGTGCTTAACTTGTGAGTATCTGCTTGTGGAGCAAGAACGTTGTTTTTTTTAAAAAAATATTATTTAATATTTTATTCAATGTATTATGCATAAATACAGGAATTCTATATGGGATTAAAACACATACAAAAATTCGTATATCTTATTTTCTATTGTTACCTCACCGGTGAGAATTGAGACCATTATTAGTATGTGTAAATCAAATGTTTTTGGTGACCCCAATACTCAGCCCTTTGCAGCATTTCGTGTAAGGTCCCTCTTGTTGCCATATTTACCTGGTGATTCCATCTCATTGGTGCGCGTCTTCTTGTTTTGTTGCCTTTCAGTCATATTATGTAATGTTCGTGTTATTTCTAGAGTGACCTTTTTAGTCTTAATTGTCATAGTAATCTGATTTACAATGTTCTAAGAAAACATTCGACTTAATATCAGATAAACATCTGGACAAAAAAATATAAGAAAAGACAGCAAAATAGTGGAGTTCTTGCAACAAACACACGACAGAGAAGCCTACACAAATATTGGAGTAACTTGACAATAAAACAAAAACGTGTGTATCTCGAAACAATTATAAATTACAGTAGGGTAAAAGCATAAGTTTCAATTTTGATAAATCTGATATTGGCATATCCCACAAGTGAGGTAACTAGCAGTTATAATCCAAGTATTATGGATATAAGACAAGTCATATATATCAATAGTACTTGAACGGTTAGAAAATCTGAAGAAAATTTATCGAAAACGTTCCTTGAAAAAACTGATAGAATTGCCAAATTTAACACTCAACTGTAATATTAAAACATTTTTTAACACACTATTCATTAATCTGGTATATATATTCGTTAAATTTATTGCAAGCATGTTCTTTTCGTATACTGTATAATCAATGTACATGTACCTCAAAGATCTCTGGAATAGTAAAGTTCAGTAACTCCATCGCAAAGTATCTACATTTAAAAAATTGCTGCATGAAAGATTATTAAGCCGTATACCTATATAAATAATAAAATTGAACGTAAAAACTTAATGCAAAACAGAAATACTCTCTACAAAGGGATGCACATTCAAGAAATTTATGCAACATCGTAATTTTGAAGATTTTTGAAAGTTATAAAAATACCTCTATTCTTTATTCTTTATTCTTTATTCTTTCTTATCATCCGTAGGCCATTGATTTGGCACTTGGAATCGTCAGGCAATTATATAATTTTTGTTTTACAAATGACAAAATAATCAAATTACAACAATACAATAAACAAATAAATAAAGAAATTTCATTGAATCAAAGTTTTTCGAGTGTAAAAGGCCCAAAATAACTTCTCGTCAGTTTATGTAAAAAATAAATTGTAATAATTATAAATAAATAAATGAATTGAATCAATGCCAATTAGGCTGAACAGTCCCATTTAGCATTTCGTCGATATTGTAAAAAGCTTTTCCAACAAGATACCTTTTCACTTCTCTCTGATATTCTACATAATTGAGTGCCTTAACATTACTGGGCAATTTATTATATAAACTTATGCTAAGACAAATAAAGCTTTTTGAAACTTTAGCCAATCTATGTTCTAGGGGTCTTACATCTCGTTTACAACGAGTATTGTAATTGTGATAGTCTAAGTTCAGGGGCGTATTAGATATGTTCTTATAGGAATAAAGTAGGCACTCATATATGTATAAACTTGGTAATGTAAGTACTCCCAGTTCACTGAAGGCAATCTTACATGTATCTCTGGGTTTTATATTCATTAGTTCTCGTACTGCCCTTTTTTGTAATATAAATACTCTATTCCAGTCAGCTCCCCTTCCCCAGAACAATACTCCATAGGACATGATACTATGAAAATACGCAAAGTAAACAAATTTGGCTGCGTCAAATCCACAAACTTCTTTAGTTTTTTCTAATGGCGTAGATTGCAGAGCACAATTTTTTAGAAATACATTCAATATGTGCTGACCATTGCAATTTTTCATCTATTGTCACACCTAGGAATTTTGCCTCCTTAGTTGTCTGCAACCCTTGCTCACACAGTGACGCTATCACTGGGTCAGCATTTGTATTCTTTCTCAGAGAGAAATGAACGGTATTTGTTTTCGTCACATTAAGAACGAGACCGTTGGCACTGAACCACTCACCCATGCGATCTAACACCATGTGAACATTTTCTACAACTTTTTCTTTAGATTTATCATCCCTAATTAAGAGAGATGTATCGTCAGCGAACATTATTACTGTTTGATCCCTTGGTATAGCTGTTGGTAGATCATTTATATAAATTAAAAACAAAATAGGACCAAGTATAGAACCTTGTGGAACGCCACGTTTTACCACTGATGTTTGCGATCGGACACTACCCATTTCGGTCACCTGTTGACGATTTTCTAAGTATGATCGGAAAAAAACAATTTCTTTGTTAGTAATACCATAGTATTCTAATTTTTGTATAAGAATGACATAGTCCACACAGTCGAAGGCTTTTGAAAGATCACAAAACACACCATAAGTGTCTCGTTTTTGGTCCATGGCTTCCAAGATAGTTTTGACAAGGGAAGCTATACTGTCAGAGGTATTTTTTCCCTTCTGAAAGCCAAACTGTTGTGGATGTAATATACCGTTCTGGGTTATGTACTGGGTAAGCTGCTCAGCGACCACCGACTCAAAAATTTTGCTTAATACAGGCAGTATCGAAATGGGTCTATAATTCCCAGGATCATCTTTGTCACCTTTTTTAAATATAGGAATGATCCTAGCTATTTTTAGTTTATCTGGGAAAACTCCTTGTTCAAGACAAATGTTGATTATTGTTGCAACAGATTGTGCAATGCCATCAACTATCAGCTTCAAAAGGCACGTTGACATGTGCCACAGATCATTTGTTTTCTTATTTTTAAGTTTTTTACATATTCTCAATATATCTGCCTGGGAAACTTTTTTAAATTTAAATACATTTTTTGATTTGCAAGAAGGTGACAAATATTTTAAAGCATTTTGAATAGAAAGATTATTGACTAAGGATGACGCTACATTCACAAAATAGTTATTAAAGGAGTTTGCTTTTTCTAAAACTTTTTCATTCATATGATTTGTTGTATGACGTTCATTGTCAACATTACGGGTTCTACCAGTCTCATTTTTAATAATATCCCATGTCGCTTTAATAGGATTTTTTGATTTTTTAATTTTATTGGCAAAGAATTTATGTTTTGCTTCATTACAGACCCGCTTAAACACTGCACTGTAAGTCCTAGTGAATTTTTTGATCTCATCAAAGTCGTCATTTTTTTTTCTTTCATACAAATCAAATAATGTTTTTCTAGATACCCTTATACCAGGAGTTGCCCAATCTACAAATGACATGCTAGATTTACAATTTAATCTTTTAATTGGGAAAACGTTATTGATTGTCAACACAACATCATTAAAGAAAATTTCAAATTGTTTATTTATGTCACAGTTTAAGAAATCAGAGTCACTCAATGTAAATGATATCAAATCTTTAAATTCTTCTACTTTATCTTTATGATATACTCTTTTACTAATATATTTATTTTTATTATTGGTGTGCGTTGATACAGATTCTGTTCTAAATTTAATTAACTGCCCATTATGGTCAGATCTAACTAAGTCCACAATGTTTGTTTCAATTATATCGGTATTAGTAAAAATATTGTCTATACATGATGCTGACTTATTTGTAATTCGTGTAGCATCAAAGATGCTACGTGTCAATAAAAACGAGTTCATAAAATCAATAAAGGAGTCGTTTTCTTTGGAGGGCTTGTATAGATCAATGTTAAAATCTCCACATACAATAATTTCTTTATTATTTTTATGAGTTGCTTGATTGAGGGCATTCTCCATGGTATTTAAAAAGACAGTATGACAACCAGAGGGAGGTCGGTATACGGATAGAATAATTTTGTTATTAATTTCTACACAACTTATTTCGCAATGTTTTTCCATAGATAGTTTTACTATATCAATTCTTTCTTTTGATTTATGTTTTTTATTAATCATTATAAGAGAACCCCCTCTAATTGTTTTATCCCTACAAAATTTACTAATAATATTAAAATGCAAAACACTATATGTAAAATGCAAAACACTATATCAATACCATAGTACCTACCGAGTTCGTCGGTAGCCTGGAGGTAGAGTCTCGGCCTCGTGAACAAGGGGTCCGTGGTTCGATACCAGGTGCTGGCAAACTCCCCTTTCACGACACAAGCTTTTAGTAGCTTACTGTGAAAGGTGTATAAGGTTGTATTTGGGTTTATAACAAACAAAACCCAGATATATCTTTTAAAAAAAAAAAAAATAGTAAGTACCTACCTAGTAGTTTGAATTTCAAAAAAATCAATTCAGTTTAAATTTTGTTATTGTTGTTTACATAAAATGTAGATTCCGAGCCCAATTAGTTGATGATGAAGATGATTTATTTCTTTGGCGCCGTTTTACTATCTTTTGACTGTCTCCAGGGTGCTGGGGAAGAGGTCGGCTTTTATTGCTTCTAAAACAGGTGATGTTAAACTTTCATTGCGTTGTTTTTTTTTTATTGAACTGCTACTTTCACGCAAAATAGTGGATAATTTGCTGATTTGTATATTAAATTCAGATAATTGCTTTGATTATATTTAGACGTTATTTTTTTTCATTTTACCTGTTTGTACATATCATTCAATTGGCCCAATGAGTGTGGACGGCATAGAAAATACCATTCCTGAGGCCTGAGTCAACAACACACTATCGCGTCACGTTCCCGCTCCGCTAGCGTTCGGGTGCAGACGATTGTGCGCCAAAGTGTTAATTTTCGTAACTATTGTGTATCTTAGCAACGAAATTGACACTTGCTTGCAACATCGTCTGCACCCGAACGCTAACGGAGCGGGAACGTGACACGAAAGTGTGTTGTTGACTCAGGCCTCTGTAACATCTAAGGATAAGGGATGGTACAACCTTTAATATACGTACCTATATTATTAAATAAATTGATAAAATATGTTGAAAGGTTTGTGAGTCCAATAAATTCAAATATTTTTATTATTAAAAACATGTATGTTTGAGAAATATAGGTAGTGTCCAGAATGTCAATTTGGACGGAAAAAGTGTGCTTTTTGTGTTAATTATGTATTTTGAAATGCAATAAACACGAACCTATACAATAATACAAATACTTTTTGTATATAATACATTCAAAATATTTTAATTACTATGTGTCGATGTTTTTTGAAATACACAACATTACGTCGAAATCTCTTAATCGTGGATGGAAAATAATTCATATCAACATTTTCACAATATGGAAACACTTTATGTGCTCTCAAAGAGAGATATATAAAATGCATATTTTGCTTATAAAATAATATGCCTTGCATAAGCTCACATTAGCTTTGAACTCTACCCAACCTTGTGTTTTAACATAGATAATCATGTTATTACTATCATTAAAAACTCTCCTTGTACCATCTCAAATATGGAAAATATATTCATTTACAGTTTCATATATTATACGACCTCTGCACAATACGCTTGTAAATATGAAGTCTTCGGAGAAAAATAGATATTTTCCAGGTTAATTGGAAGATATTGCAATCACGCGACAAGTTTGCATTTACCTGAGTAACAAAATAAAATGTAACTCGGAACTTTATTGGAGATGAGTTAGCTTAATCTTACATTAAAGTAAGTACAATACTCTAAATACTCAACGATCTTCTAAAAAATTAAATATAGTAACAAATATTCACAAATTTAAAGTTTACCAATACATACATGGTTTAGTTAATACTTTTTCCTACAATATTTGGTAAGAGTTCATGTTAATTAATTAAAACAAATAAAAGAGTTGTATCTAGTACTTCCACAGAGACTATTTTAATCGTAAACTATATTAATAAATATCATATCCTGGGAGGATATGATATTATGCAAATGTCCCTTTTGGGAGGGTTTAATGTTTCCACACCATGCTGGCGCTGGCGATCCTCGGGCTCGCGCCCTTTAAACACCTAACAGCACGTCTCTGGACACCTCACCTCGGCCTTCTGTACTTACCAATTTGTGTATATATTTTATTATCATGTTTTGTTTATTTTGCTTCACGTTTTGTATCATTTTGTTTATTTTTCTTTCTTTTTTTACTTATTTATAATATATTGTATAATAACTCAATAAACATTATTACCGCCCAGAGGGGACATTGAAGAGAGAAGTAATATAAAAGATTCCCACGACGGCGGTTTTGGCCGGCCGGCCCTTCAGGCCTCCCTAATGGCCCGCCCGTGAGGACAATTTTGGTTTGAATGTGCGGATAAGTAGGAGTTAAAGACTCCTGAGGTATCCGGGTGTGTGGTGGATCTTTCTTCAATATCATATCCTGAATCGTCTAAGATCTGGTGTAGAAAACTGCCGTGAGAATCAAGAACAATGGAGCTTCCTACAAGACGAATCTGGAGCGTATAAATCAGACCATGTCACATTTGTTGTAGTGTCCATTGTGCCCTGTCACGCGCACTATGGAGAATTTTTTTGACGTATCTCTCATTGGGGATTAGTTTGATTTGTTTTTTCTGGATTTCGACACGATAAATAAATAAATAATTATAAAACTTTGAGATTTTAAAATAATTTACTCTGGAATGCATTGAAATTAAATACATCAAGAGTCGCGATAATAATAATATATGCAACGTTATTTACTCTATACAAGGAACTTGCGTTGAGGCACGCGTCAAACCCGCAGTAGCATAATGAATAATAATTAACTGAACTTAAGAGACTCAATAAATATACTTTATCCTATGAAATATTTCTTACTTATGATAGTAAGCTATGCATATTAATACAACGTGTACTCAGTACCTCAGGCATGTATCGGTATCATAAAAATCTATAGATTTATTATTAGTCTATGGACATAAATATATTAGATTTTAACTTGATAGCTTTTCATACAAATTACTTAAATAATATAATAATTTGATGACATGTATAACAAAGTATGTAGTATGTCAAAGAGTATTTGCGGATCTACAAAATACGAGTACACTATGAAATAACTGCCAAATTTTAGTAAAACAAATAAATATGTGTTAAAAAACGTTTATTGCTATATTAAGTTGTATATATTTATGCAAAAAAACTCTCGTTACATGAGTTTGTGCTAAAGTTTTAATTTTTATTTATTTATTTAAAACATTTTTACAGGGATACAGCCAGTCATTATACAGGTTATACTAACAGAATTGTATAAAGCCATAAGTGGACCAGTAAAGTCCTCTATCATTTCCAAAATGTAATACAAAAAATGAATGCAACAACAATGCCAGATACCTATGTGGATTCAAAAAAATTTAACTATGAGATAAAATACAAAAGAATAAAATCAAAAAACTATATGTAATGAAAATTATATTATAATTTTAGTATTTGTTGGAAATCCATCTCTGTTACCAGTTTGTATAGATAATGCTATTCATTCGTAGTTTGATTATTCATAAAATAAATTTATTTTGCCATGTAAATCCAACACCGGACTTCTGCCGCCGAGACTTGGTATGAATTATTGTCATATAAAGATTCTTGATAGGAAATATTCCAGCGCTGTTATTTCTCATTGGTATAACGCTTAATATATTTTCAATGCAGTATAATAAGTTACATATGAATATGTCGAATTATTAGTAAAGTGTTGAGAGCTTTTTCAAAAGTCTTAAACGAGTAGATAACCTCGTGAAAATGGAACAAAGTAGTTATTTTTTTTAATCCCACAGAGCAGGGATGTACACTATTGTGTATATAATGGTCAATGTCGTCGATTTGACATGATACTAAAAGGAGCATTTATTATTCGTCATTATCTTATTTGTGTTTTTATTGTATCTTGTTCTTTATTTTTTAAAATAAAAAGATATAAGAATCTGAACTTTTGCTATAAACCCAAATACAACCATATGGGATGAGTGATAAGAGAAAATTAAAAAGAAAACAGAAGGAGGGTTTATAAGGATTGTCAACTTTGTTTTACTTTTATTACAATTAATGTGCTTATTTCAAACGAGTGGATGGCCTTGAGAAGAATAGAATAGAATGTGCTTAGTTAATCCATGGGTTTGTAGTTTAAATATGAAACAAAAACGCTAATATTATTCAAAATCCAAGCGATGTGAATACAGTGGGTTCTTGAAGATTGAAACTGAAAAGCATAGAAGAATAAATTTTGAAGAGTCTATGATCCAGCAATGGAAAAAAAAGAATTTACCTCGTTAAGAAATATTTTTTGGATGTGAAGATCCGTCTATATGAAAAATAAAAAATAGTATATCAGTATTTTCAACAATATTGGACTACGTATACTAATAAGTAAAATCAAAACTATAAGATTTATGATTTACATTAATTTAATTAATTTTAGATATTGTTAAAGGTTATTATAATAAAATTAAGCATCAATTCCAAATATACACAATATATTCAATAAAAACAACTCTCTGGGAGGTAAAAGATGATTTCCTTAGAAGCAAATAAACTTTATTAAGATAATCGTCATCAGAAACAGTTAGTTAATTAATTAATTAATTTGCGATACATTAAAATCTAACCATATTATTTAACAGGCACTTACTTGCAATCATAAAATACCACAGTAAGTCGAATCTTACAATCCTAAATATAATATTATACAAGATTATATACAACTGGTAACCCGTTTCTACAACACATACAATATATTCCTTGTACCTAAGTGTATTCATATTATGTACATTCAAACACCAAGTTCCGTATATTATTAGTCTTTCGTTGCTTTTACTTAGTTTATTATATTCCGAATGTAATTTATACCGACGGTGACGATGTTAGTTGTCTGCTGTGAATAACGAGTTGAGTAGGTGGTAGGAACTGTAAGAATAATACTATATATTCTATATTGTATAAGTAAATCCTTAAATACTAACTCTGGGTTTATCTATTCATCTGTGAATCTCAACAAGTCAGCTAGATAAGATAAGATTAACGTGACAAATGAATACTTACATAATTATATATTTGGTTAACTCGATAGTATAAAATTAGTTTTTAGTTTAAATGGATGACTTAAGTTTATTGTTCAAATGGGCCCACTTAGATGATTCTTTGAAAGTAGGTATATAGAGAAGTAACATGAGTTTCTACCCTCTGAATTTAAACTTTCCTCAATTTAACTAACAGCCTTCAAGCTCACTTTCAGTGAATACCTCATTTTTTTTCAAAAAGACCAAAGGTGCGAAATAGAGATTGAGAGATGAGCAATGAAAGATTTGAAAGTAAACAAAAAAATCGTTGAGTTAGTTTTGTGTGTGAATTTTGACAGGAATTATAATACCAAAGACGTTATTAGATATATTCTATAATAATAATAATAATAATAATAAAGACAATTTATATTTGGCGCCGTTTAATGATCCGTGACCATCTCAAGGGCGCCATGACTTTTCTTGAAAAGCAGTGTTTTCAGCTTACTCTTGAACGTTGCAGTGGGCTGGTTCTTTCTTAAATCCGCTGGTAATCGGTTCCAGGCAGTTGGCCCCGGCAGTTGGTCGATAGAGGTCAGAATGATAAGAAGATATATTTGGCTGAGAGGAATGGTGCTCGGAAACGTGTACGTCCGAGGATCAAATAACAAGATCATTTAAATAAAATCCTACAGGACGATATCGTGTTGAGCACATTTAACAGGAGAGCATGCATGAGGAATTGTATGGCAGTGACGGAAGCGAAAGATGTATGCAAGGATAGAAGGAAGTGGCGCTCGATCCTTTCTGCCTACCCCGCAAGGGAAGCGGGGTGATGGTATATATGTATAAAAATATCGCAATGGAAAGAAAAATCAGCAATATTCCCACACATACGTCAAAAACGTTGATGAAATTCTATGAATTGCATTCATAAAATATCGTTTAATTAAAAATACTACCATTTCCGTTTTATCGTATTGAAATTTATTTAAATGTAATTGTTTATATGTTTATGCGTAATGTCCGAATATTGTACCAAATAAATGGGTTAATATATTAAAGTTATTCGATATTTAAAAAAATAAACCACTATATATTAATATTTATATCATATGCACGTATGATATTAAAAGTGTTGCCATTTTTTACAATATTGATAATATGCTGTATAATAATGCCATTCTCACTTACGTTTTTGAAACGTTGATGTTTTATTCCCCCAGTGAAGCCGGGCTTTAAAAAGCTGATTCTGAACACAGACTTTTGATGCATAGATCTATAGAGTAGTAATATTGTTCTCTCAGAAATCAGGTTCCGACATTATTATCAACAAAATAGACATTAACTGTTTTACTACATAATTTTGAGGTGCCAATAGTCTCACTAGCACCTATACGTAAGTATTGCAAATTGTATATATCTGATCATCAAAGCATGCCTACAATTAAAAGACTTTCCAGTGCACTGTATTCTAGTGGTAGAATAGTTTAAGATGAAAACGTTTTTGGACCTAAGGTCTAGCATATTTTTTTTGCTAATTTGTCGTTTGAATTTCTAGTCTATGTACGATACTATGTCTATGGTTTTAAATATCTTTGTAGCAACACATTACAATACGCTTCATTGTGTATTATACAATGGTACCTATTCAATAATATATCAAAATAATTTATAAATGTCTACATAAATCAAATTCTAATATTGTTATATCCAAGTAACTACTCGTGCATTACTGTGTGTTAGCATATTATTGAGCTATTATTTTGTAAGCATTTGTTTACTAGAGAATTATTAGAAGTAGTTACAATAACATTATTGTATATTGCCTTTTATGACTCTTATGAATGTCGCTGTGTTTTAGGAATGCAGTTATCCAATAATACAATTCTCCTTAGTACCTACTCACGTTTGAATTTTAATAAGACATTCCTTATTTTTATGACGTAGTCCTGTGGAAATTTTTCAAGTAATATAAGAGCTATTATGCACGAAATCGCCCACCCAGGCCTACTGATTACTATTTCAAAGGGTATAAATGATAACATGTATTGCAGAAGTGCTCCAAGTTCTGCTCATTACGGCACTGAGAATATGACAGAAGGCAGGAATTACAGAGCTTGAATAAAAAACTTTCATGGATTAAGTGCTGCAGTCCATATGTAGAACTAGTAAAGGATTCGAAAGAGTGGAAAAAAAGGCAAGGGTTGTTATACAAAATATATTTACGTGCATACCTATTTGCATCATAATTGCATCTATCTTTAACTATATACCACAAATACCACGGTACCTCTCACAAACGGAGTTGCCAGTTAACTCACCGCATGTAGTAAACACGAAAGTTGCACTCTTGATGCCTATAAAAAAATAAGGCGTCAAAACGCGATGTTAAATGTCCTAGGTATTCGTGATGACGTGATATTATTATGATATTATTTATATTTGTTTCTGTATTTTTCACAACGAACTGTAAGATCTATTTAACAATACAATATACAACGTTCCTATGACAATGACATACGAGTTCTAGCAATATTGGGGAAAGATTATCTGTTCCAAAATGTTAGTTACTAAAATGTGTAAGAATCTAAAAATCGAAGTTGTGTATTATCTTTTTTTCTTTACTATCACAGCATGTGCTTTAAATAGGGTAGCTAGTAGAATAAGATACAAGTTTTCTTTTGCGTTGTAATAAAAAATAAGACATTCAAAAACATAATGTAACTTATTAAATGGAGTTTAATTTCACTGAATAGTGGTTGCTAATTCCTATCGCGTACTTTTGACAGGATATGTATTGGATAGTTACTGACTTGAAACACATATGCTTTTATACAGTGTCAATTATACATGATTCTCATATAATTATCTCTATAATTAAAGTTCAACCCTCTTCCTGATATGAGAAAGTATATTTACTCAAACTAATTTTAATCTGAATGAGGTATGATGATACTTAATACATGAATAATATATTGCATACAACGTACGAATTATGAAGATAAATTATTTATTAAACTTATGCTCTCAAGTCCACGTAGTTTAGAAGTATTTTAATGAAATGGTGCCTGGATCAAATATCAACAACGCAACGGTAATATTCTTCAATATTTTTATCATACATGGGACAATATTCTATTCTATCTATATAAATTCATCAAATTGCGCTCATTATAAATGTATGAGTTTTTCATTTGTATGTTTATTATTGTTTCTTTCCATTTCATAAAAACTAATTATACTGTCATAGAACAGACTTTATTTTACATGTGAGAAAGCGAAGATGTTCGAGAACTAGGTGGCTAGATCATGTGAATCAAATTCTCATAGGAAGTCGCGTGCTGAGTAAGAGAAACTGTCTTGTCTGTACGAGAAGTTGTATGAATGTAGATGAAGTGAAATAAATATGTGATAGAGATATGTGTACTTTTTTCTATGGAAAATCCAGAAAAGAGTAGGTAATAATAATAAGGATATTTTAAGTCTGTATTTATGAACAAATTAAGAAAACATTTCCAGCATTTGCCTATGTATGACATTTATATAATCCGTATCATAGACTAGCAATACTTTGCAAGGAGTTGTATTAACCATCCTCTATACACATTAGATTTTGCGTAGAAATTTGTGAGTGTAAGAGTAATTTTCCCCAACAATTTTTCAAGTTTTCTTTATTGGACCAGTTAGGTTGAAATGAATGATTGTTAAATGGCGCTAGTGGTTCATTATTACATTTCGCTTTAACATTATATTATGTATCGTAATAATTTATTTTACATTTTACATTACATTGTTTGTAACCAGTTAATGAACATCACAAGTTGCATGTTGTTACAGTACACAGATTCAATTAGAAGTAATAATTTCAAATGTTGGTCACACAAATTAACTTAATATAGATACCTTGTCGGGCACATGGCCATCAGTTTACTTAACTATTACAATATGACTGCAATTGCTGTCAGTTCTAGCAGATATTCGTCTGTAATATTAAAGAAATTCTTACCGTTCAAATATTTTAGACATCGAAAAACTTTGTTGAAATTATGTATGTATATGTACATCATCGTTAAGACTTATTCACAGTCAGATTTTAATTTAGAATCGTTCGAACATTTATGTTAAAATTGTCCTAAAATAAAAGTGTTATCACCAAATTGTACTTCGAAACTACGTACAAACCGATAAACTGCAAAGCATTAAAAAAACACTGTCTCTCTTTTTGCGGTAAGTGAAAAAGGAGATAAAAAAAAATATGACTACGTGAAGTATATTTCACTCATTATCTATGAGTTGACGATGTTGAATATCTAATATATGATATTCAACGTATTTATCTTAGTTATAAGATAATTGAAATTTACAACTACTTGATAGTGCAGATTGATTCTGTTAATATGATGCACTCTGTCTCTTCTCTTTGTTTTTTTCTCTTCGCCTCCGTTCCAGCTGATGAAGGCCTTGTCAATTTTGGTTAATTGTATCCTTTGTAAGGTCGAACAATATTAAAATATATATTTATTGTTATGTAACTATTTTATTATTATTAACTTATTTTTGTGTATTTTATAGAATATTTTTTAATAATTAATATGGCTCAAATTACTCAATTTTTGGGAAGGTAGCCGTATAAAATAAAAAATAAATAAAAAAAACTTGATGGTCGCTGATGCAGATGATCTGAGGTCATAGTCATGACAAGATAATTATTATCCGTAACTTCTAAATAGAGTGATCAGAACCCGTACCCATGTGGAGATGTGCAGACGGTGAGACACATAGTGCAGAACTGCCATCTTAAAAAATTCAGCAGGGATCTGCAGGACATCCATAAAGCAGGACCGGAGGCGGTGAACTGGCACTCAGCACTGGCGCCAAGGCTGTAGAGAACACGACGCAGCCCACATGGGCAAAGATCTATCAACACCGGGCCATACGAAAAGTAAAGTAAGTAAGAACCCGTAAAGTGAATTGACTTGAAAGTTTACAAGAAAGAATGAGAGATATAATATTTCCTTTGAAGACTTCGCTGTCTACAGAACTCGTGGATGATACAAATCGAATACTAACTTAGCAATTTCCGAATATTGCGAATCAATATAATATTCTTATGAAAACTTTTAATTTAATTAATAATTTCATTTACTGACTTTAAAAAACTTTATATATAAATATATTCTATTAAATCGATGCTGAAATAAAATTCAACGTAATATTCTTATATTGAATCAACGATAAACGCATAATACACATTGTCCATCATAATGAACATGCATCACAGGGTAATTAATAACGTCTGGCCAACGCGGTGTTCTTGTATAGGTACCTAAGTATGTATTTCCGATGTTCACCTTGTTGTCTCAATATCGAACGTAAAGACGATAGCGCCACTAGCGCCATTTGACAGCTCAATATTAATGAATGAATTAGTTTTTCTTTACTCAAAATATTTCCTTTTTGTTTATATGATTTAGTTTTCTTTTCTTCTATGCAGTACCAATCTTTAGTGCTAATATCATAAAATACTTACTTTTACTTTTTGTATGGCTTCGGCTTGCATTAATAATAGTTACTCCATATCAAATTCTTGGCTCTCGTTCAGAAAGCCACTGCACCGCCTCTGGGGTTGATTCATGGATGTCCATCCAGTCGCCCTCGTATCTTCTACCTGGACACTCTTCCACCAGATGCTGAATCGTTTAATTTAATAACAAACATAAATATTTTGTTTATTATGAATTTATCAATAGTTTTAATAACTGAAGAAGAAGTAATTATTCATCATTTGATAAACGTTCCATCAATTCTTAATAATGTAATTCAGGTACCTACTCAAAAATCTCATTATATGTATTAATTTATCTAACATACGCGAACACATTGAAAAACTGCCTTCAACACTCCCAAAACTGCCTTATTCTCGTATTAATATACTACTTTTATCAACGATGCAAAAGATAGCAGAGAAAATTAAAAGTTTGTATCAGTAAATGTAGAAGGCTTTGTATTTATAGAGGAAGAACAATTTGACTTAATACACGATTTATCAACTGTTTAAAGTAATTAATTCAATAATATTTATATATATGTAAGCTCACTATGGATAAATGTATAACATAAAAGTACGTATATACTTTCAGTGACGCCCTGTAAAGTCTGTCAACTTACATTGGTCGAGGTATGGCATGACTCATTGCTGGCGCTTTCATACTATGTTGACACATTACGAGTGAAGTAGCATAGTTGAATCATAATAGTAATACTATCCGATGTTAGTACTAAATTGGTAATAGTAACTAACTATTAGCATGGCGTTAACACGATGTTGTTGTTATTAAAATAATTGTTTTTCTTGTCAGGGCGACTTATTATACATTTGTCTAGTCGCTGGAGACATTGAACTATACATCTAAAACATCATTATAATTAATACACGAATGCCCTAAAAATTATTCCGATGCAACATTCATATTTAAATAGAACAGAATCGTGGGTAGACCTCAGATGAGGTGGTTTGGTAAAATTAAGATAAAAGAAGACCTGCACATGAATGAAATTTGAGTTCGTCGGTAGCCTGGAGGTAGAGTATCGGCCTCGTGAACAAGGGATCCGTGGTTCGATACCAGGTACTGGCAGACTCCCCTTTCATGACACAAGCTTTTAGTAGCTTACTGTGAAAGGTATATAAGGTTGTATTTGGGTTTATAACAAACAAAACCCTGATATATCTTTAAAACAAAAAAAAGGAAGAGACTTTCGTCAAACAAAAGATTTTAAAAGTAGAAGGAGATGTACATATTTATTCAATACAAAAAGACAAGAAATTGAAAGTTTTCACAAATTAAAGCATATGTTCATGAAGTATAATAAACAACAAAAAATACAATAAAAACTGCACAAAAAGCTATAAAAAGAGTAAAAGAAATTTTTAACAGAAAACATTGAAGATAACTCATTTTGAGATGTGTGAAGATATGAAATGTAAAATAATTTCCACATTTACCAGTTTCATATATTCATTTGTTTATTATGCTACTGACATCCATAGGAGTAAGCAATTACGAATTTTATATTTAAGACGCAATGTACTTTTAACGCATACAAGACAATAAGTAATAAATTTTATGATTTCCTTGTTAAACTGAGTTTAAAGGAGATACAAGAATGGAACAGAACCACTAAAGCTATAACTGTTGATTATGTATAAAGATGTTGAAATTATATTGGTTATTATAATGCTGACTTACTGGTATCTAAGACTATCTTACTTGTATGTAAACTGGTCTGTAGATTATTTCCGATAAACGAAATGATAAAACAGAGCATTTCAATGTAGTTATTATGCTCAACAGTTAGTAAATAGATGATATTAATATCAGATAAATATGTTTATGTTATAATCTGGATGCTGACAGAGAACGTGAGGTCGAGAATCCAGGCAGCGGAAATGCGTTATCTGAGAGGGGAAGACTTTAGAGAGACTGGATTAAAAGCAACAGGTATGGATATTCATGAAGTTCTCAGAATTAAATAGTTGCTATGGTATCTTAATACGTCAAAATTAACTTAGAAAAGGTATTTCACACACAAGAGAATATTGGTATGTATAAGTTTTCAATATTTAAAGTAAACATTTTTAGCAATTATTGTTCAAATATATATTCTGTGTCAGGGAAGATATATTCAGTAATCAGTAAAAAAGTACTATGAATTTAATCTCTTATGCAAGCAACATCAATGTATTGAAATTTTATTACCTATTACTAGTAAATATAAGGCGAACAAATAGATCTCCTCGTAGGTACATACACATTCATATTCCAATTTTGTACTGTAATACGAAATTTATAAACACGAGGTTCTGAAAACAGTAGAGCAATGGTCTTTAGAAGAAATACTTGAATAGATTAGGTATAATGGGGTTCCAAACCAACTAGGATAAAGAGAAGAAGATGTATGTATTATGACAGTAGATATCGAAGTAGGCTTCAATATTCAAAAGCTGTGTGCTTTTCTTAAAAATGACAAGTATCCGGTATTCCGATAACGTTGTTTATTAAAACATCGTACAGTCATACAATATACCTAAATATTATTATCTTAGACGCCACACTGCACTAGATAGTTCACATCACAGTACCACTGTATTTCTAATTATATTAAAATGATTACCACTAATTTGTAATTATACATTTAACAAATAATTAACTGTACGAAGGTATAATGAGAAGAATATTACTCGTATTACTTATATTAGCTATAAAGAGGAACGGTGTTATTATTTATGCATAGTGCATACATAATGAATGATTGTATAATTATAATATTATATGATAAAGTGTGTCAATAAGCCGCAAGCATATTACTTATAAAGAGTAGGTACTATACTGTCGCTTGAGGAATTAGTTTGTCTAATATTATTATTATGTAGACCTACGGTTGGCGACTGACAAGCAGATGCCGCGATTGTCTTCCTCAATAATTATTATTATTAACCTTAACACTATCCCATCTCATTTACTTATTTTTCATATCGAAAGCTTCGTAATACCTATAAAAATTAAAGCTTTGTTTAAATATTTGAGCTGTGGAGCACCTGGCAAAGAATTGGTCTCTCAATCATTTCCGTAAATTTTCGCGTGATCTATAAAAGGCAGGTGTTCGAAAAATAAAGATATTTTACATCTCGAATTCAGCGATGAGATTTGCCAAACATCCAGAATTTCTTAATTTTTTGGGACAGAGAAGATGGCTTGCATGTTTATTACATGCAGCTGGTCTGCTGGCTACCCCACTTGTGGAAAATGCCGTGATGGTGTAGTAGTAGTGTAGTAAATATCAGTGTGTCCATGTCACCTATCTTACTTATTTTTTAAGGATATATCTGAGTTTTATTATAAACCCAAATACAACCTTATACACCTTTCACAGTAAGCTACTAAAAGCTTGTGTCGTGAAAGGGGAATTTGCCGGCACCTGGTATCGAACCACGGACCCCTTGTTCACGAGGCTGAGACTCTACCTCCAGGCTACCGACGAACTCGTCCTAAGAAAAACCCACTCACCAGGAAAATGTTTTTTATTGCATATTTTTTGTCATTTTACTCAAAGACATTCCCAGCTTTATTGCCATGGAAATTTTCGAATATTTTTTTGAAACGTTGATAGCATTTTGTGTCTAATAATTTAATTTTGATTAAAGTGTCTGTTTTTGATTAAAAATCGACATATATTTACACAATAGACGTAGATAAAAAATAAATAAATATAAAACAGTATAAATATGGTAGGTACAAAAAAAGTTTTCAAAATGTATCAAAAGGCAGGTTTATCGCAATAGCAATTTCTTTCAGTTAACCAGAAAAATGTCAATCAACTTCAAAACATAATGTACAGAGTCATATGAGTTCAAACTAGGACTATGAAATAAGATTATTTACATGAAATAATTGAAAATTGGATTTTGTTCTATAATCATGCTTTTATAATAAGTTTTAGAAAATCGTTTGATTGTGGTGGAGGTATCCACCGAAACTGCAGTAGCAAGAATATTACAAATATATAGCAATTAAACGTAGAAGTCTAGAGCGCTAACCAAAAATAAAACTTAATTGTTAAACATATTATAATGAACGACAACCAGATAAACCAAACTGCAAATAACTTAAAATTAGTGAATTGAGTTATAAAAAAAATTTAAGTTTTTTGAACTCAGTATCCGTTCCCTAGTCTCCCCTCTCCCCCGTCAGCACATGTTGGGTATATGTCAAATATTATTTCAAATTTTGTTTTTTTTCTTTTGTTGTGTATTGATGTTTTGTATATATTTGATGTAAGTAAATTTGTTTTAACTATGTAGGTATATCTCAATGTGTCGTGGTTAGATGGAAAAAATCACTTTATAGTGATAATCTCTCCACTGTATATCGTCATTGTTTTTTTTTAAATTTTATATTGTTTTGTTAACACTGTTATATAAAGATGATGTGCAAAAAGAATAAATAAATAAATTATTCCAAGTTACACGTGGAAGGATTTCATTTTAATAAACAATAAATTAAGCTCTTCAGAAAGTTTTCGATAAACAAGATGAAATTATCAAGGCAAATATATATTGATGTACAAAAGTTAACAGTCAACATTGTAAATATTATTCTTTAAATATTAGAGTTATAATAAAATAAATTAATTTTATTCCTAGAATTTTGTAAATAAAGAAAAATTTGTATTAAGTTGTTCACTTCAATATCTCTTTAATACAATGCAAACATTTCAATAGTTAAATAACAAAGTATCTGCTTATTCTTTCAAAGTAAATGAAAAGATTGGTTATTTCTTAGAAAAAAAGCTCAATGTCGAATTAGCTAATAAGTCAAGATATGAATATTTTAAGTGCTACGATAAAAAAACACATCCAATAGGACAATCCGTCTGGGACAAAGTGCTTTTAATCTTTCGACTGAACAAAAACACTACTTTCAAGAATAAGCTATAAATTTTGCTACAAAGAAGAAGCCCTGACCAATTCAAAAACTCTGCAATAAAATAAGTCATCCATATAATCATAACTGAATTCGTCAGTAACCTGGAGGTAGAGTCTCGGCCTTATGCACTAGAGGTGCACGGTTCGATCCCAGGTACCAGCAAACTCCACTTTCACGAAAAAAGCTTTTAGCTTACGTTTGTGAAACGTTTATAAAGTTGTATTTGAGTTCATAGCGGTAACCCATTTAAAAAATATATTTCAATTAAATAAAAATTACTATTATTGTTATCATATATTTATATTAAACTTTTTAATATAAATATATGATATCAATAATATAGTAAACAAAATGCCGTTAATAAATTACACTGTCTTGCTGGATATCATCTGTTCTGAGACAGTGGAATCATTGACTTCAAAATGCAAAAATACAACAATAAACTTTCAAATAATACCGCAACAAAGAATTGTACATAAATACATACACACACATACGCATCCAAATATTTCTATGCAAAATTGTTAGGCTATTGGAAACAATTAACAACGTATGTTCATATATTATGAATTAATTAAGACAACTACTGTGTAGTGATGATGTCGCTTCCAAACATCACCGCTTGTCTTCACAATGTCAACCGATGTGACATGACGGGATAGTGATCGGGCTATTAGTTACTTACTTGATGGTATAGTTGCCTGCTAGCAACAACTACACGTAAGTTTCAATTTACATTGATTTAATCAAATACAATTACAATCTTAGGAAAGATAATAATTAGATCTGCTATTAGGTAGATATTAAACATACATAGAAAATGTGATCTAAATTCAGATCGATTTTATTTTATTTCGCGTTGATAAGGGTAGGCAAAAACCGGCACTTCCTTTAAAAAATTAGCCAACAACATGCAAACTGGACTGACCACAACATTAGGCACCCATGCCCGCTCATCACCATCACAGAGGACAAGCCCAAAGATAGAAATGGTTAAGGTCGACCATGAGACACCTATATGGATCGAGTGAGGAATGACATAACTGTGGCACATACATAGAGATGAATGATGAAGAAAATTCAAACTCGTGATCAATCCAATGGATTGTAACCCATACATTTATATACTTGAGACTGACCGGGAACACCATCATTGGTGAAGGTCATAAAAAAAACATATTTTTCATTACAAATTCCGTTATTTACGTCAAATTTTTCATCAATTAAAGTTGCAAGTTACTTACTTCACTCATTTTGCAAAAAAGCTAAAATTTACTGTAGATTTTTAATAATTTATTTCAATGAAATTTTGTTTAAATATTAATTTCTAAGTTTCATTTCTGTTAAACTTGCACCAGATAATTCGATGCTGTTGTAAAGTTATAAAACATCTCTGCAAGACCCCTCAGTATTCTACCTAGAGAAGATACCTGATGTTATTAAAATAAATTATACTGTGCATTAGTACTGAGTGAATATTGTCAGTGTCACCTACATCACATAGCTACACGTTAACATCTTAAGTATTTTAAATGGCATTGATTGATTACAGTTCTACGCTGCTATTTGATCTTCCGATGCCATAATTAGTTCAAATAATGTGCACATTGCATTGCTATGTTATAGATTTCGTGATAAAAGCTAATGGGTCTTCATGGTAGACTTCCTCCCGTATAGAGATATCTCAGATATTCTAAGGTATTTTTTTCCTTAAATATGGGCTTCAGTGCAGTACAGTCTAATAATGTTCCATAAAGTATGCTTTGTATTAGTAAATATGCCAGTTGAAAATATGCTGTCATCAATATTTTTAGAATCTGTGGAAGTGGACAGAAGACAGATTGATGAGGCTCTAGAAAAAGTTGTTGTTAATTTAGTGAAAACGGTGCAAGTGTAGATTTTTTACCCAACTAGAATAAAATTGAAACATATCTTAGAATAATTCAAGAGTTTTTGTGTTTACGCTGTGGAAATCCATTTTTAATTTTAATAAATAAAATATAAAAAAATATAAAAATATATTATTGAGCACTGTTTAATCTCCACTATGTTAGGTTAAATACCGAACGTTTTCGCCTATACTTGTAGGCATCTTCAGGGAAACTTTTCATCAAATGTTTCCCTGAAGATGCCTACAAGTATAGGCGAAAACGTTCGGTATTTAACCTAACATAGTGGAGATTAAACAGTGCTCAATAATATATTTTTATATATCTTAGAATGTATGTTAAAGTTTTCTGAAAGCATGAAGGCAGAGATATATTTTCATTAGATACAAATGTGTGTAAGGTAGAACGATAAAATTAGAATTTTCGGAATTTTAGTACATATGAGAGAGAAATATCCAAATATAGATATGATTGACAAAGCCTCGAAGTTAAAGTGGTAATTGTCTTGTTGTATAGTTCAAAGAAAATATAACAGATGGACGCCTAGAATTTTATAATGGAGACCATGGGAGGATAAAATAAATAAAGAAAGACCTCAAAAATTATAAGTGGATGAAATGATCCAAACTGTGGGAAAAAAGTGGGTTCGCATTGCTCAAAATTGCGATAAAAAGAAATGTTTAGAGGAGCCGGCCTTTATCCAGCAGTGAAGAATCAAAAGCTAGCAATAAAAGTATATTAAGTATGAAGACGAACCCATTTCTTGATACACACACATATACTGATAAAAATAGAATAATGTTTTTGTTTGTTTGTGTTTCAGTCGTAATAATAATATTCTATAAATCCACATCTACACATTAAAAGTCTATAGATAATAACATAATTCTGAATGGTTCGTAGAATTTATATGTTAAAGGTAACTTTGTATACACCAGTAGCACCATCAATTTACTGGCATGTCAGTGTGTACATCTCATACATTGCTTTCAGCCAACATTGTACATTACATGTCTTGTATTTTATTGCACATGTTCAGTAGTTACTTGCTTCTGTGTATAGTAGGTACAACAATGATTGAATGACCATGTAAGAAATGCAGGTATGCTGTATTATGAATGTAACTAGGTAGTATATTCATAAAATATTACGGAGAAATACTTTAAAGCTTTGGTTGTATAATATTTACATTCATAGAAGTGTTTCTGCTTCCAAATCAGTTTTTTAGAAATGTTTTTCTTGAGACGAAAGGCGGACTTTCATCGTCTCGATTAAATAACTTTGAAGCCGGTGAAGTTATTAACATTATTTTGTGTTAAAATGAACATGCCAAAAACGAAAAAGTTTTGATCAGGGTAGGTGAAAGTAGTCAATTCCTTTAAAAGGTTAGCTGAAAATGAGCAAACTGGATTGGCCACAACATCAAGCAGCCAGGCCTACTTATCACCATCGTGGAGGGCATGAATGAAGGCAGGAATAGTAGAGGCTGACCAAGAGGCACCTGTATGGGATAAATATGAATAAACTCCCATAGTAACCAAGCGAGAAAGGATATGAACTGTGTAATACGTAGAATTTATATGACAAGCAGAAATCAGGGAGAAATGGAGAAGTAAATCCAAACTCGTTGCAGACAATGTATTGGATTGTAAGTAGATCACTATTCATTTTTATTTCTGAAAAAAGAAATAATCTTTTTTTCAAAAATAATATAACCTTTGAGTATGTACCCACGTAGTTTATCTTAAAGTTAAGGTTATTTTATCCTTTTCATCCTTTGATTCAGCTCTAAACGTATTTAACTATTTCATATGTTTTATAGTGATTTCGGTAGATATATTTGTATTTCATTGGTACATTTCTATACCCGTCAATTTTTTGTTTGACCCATATTGTCTACTTATGTAAGATTAGTTGAGGTCATAGAGGTGTATAGCATAAAATAAAATTTTGGTTCTCGCTAAATACAATACTTTGTGATCAACTCGTTCTTTGAATACTTATAGTATTTAGTTTTTAAGTATTTTCTTTGATATAGTTTGTAATCTATATACAGTAAAAATGGCTATATAAATAAATAAAATAAATAATTGAGTAATGAGCAGTAATAATCAAACCTATTTACATATTTTAATCCTTGCTTAATATTAACATTGTAATGAGAAAGTATAACTATACGTCTTCTAAGGTTTGATCAAGAATGCCAAACCACGTAATTCCCACTAGGCCGCGTCTCTCAACTGTTCTGTAAAATAACTCAATATTATGTTCATTAATAGATTTGTGTATTTTAAAGGTAAGTTGAAATGATCTCAGTTATATACCGTTGTATTACTATTGGTATTGTTAGTACACGTGGGAGTTGGTACGAGTATTTACGGTATCACTTTATTTGAGTTCTTGGGTCGTGTAATGTACAATAATAACTTCACCAGCGATACGGAATTTAACCCTGGTAGCTGAGATTTTGATCATTATTATTATTATCATTATTAGTAACGCAAAATCAAATATAACTACTAGTATCCTTTAATTATAAAAGCTATCCCCCGTGGGCGAGTCCGCAAACCGAGATGTTAAATATACTTTCGAGCTTTCATACAATCGTAAATTTATTTGGAAGTTACCTCTATGTGAAAGAAAATTTTATAATTTTGGAAATTTATTTATTTTTACACATAAACAGGTATAAATTATTCAAGGGAAACAGTTTATACTTTTAAAGAATAATCAGCCCTTATAAAGCTTTACATAGACTTCAAAACGACGAACCTCCGAACTTTTCAATTTTGTGCGTGCAGTAATTTTCACGTTATTTTTTTTATCATTTTTAACAATTTAAAATTTAATAATTCAAGAGTTTTTGTGTTTACGCTGTGGAAATCCATTTTTAATTTTAATAAATAAAATATAAAAATATATTACTGAGCACTGTTTAATCTCCACTATGTTAGGTTAAATACCGAACGTTTTCGCCTATACTTGTAGGCATCTTCAGGGAAACTAATTTAAAATTTATATGTGTTGCCAGTGATATTTGATTCCTAATATCACTGGCAATGTTTATTGATTGTGGCTATGTAGGTACAATATATATTGGTGGATCGAACTAAGACTATGACGTACAATAAACTAATTATCTTCTCCAGATCTCGTTAAACGATATCCAGGAGTTTTTTCTTGACCGATCTATCGACTTTCTGAGCTTAGGTGTGTTAGCAAAAGTTTAGCTAATAGTATTAAAAGATATTTTAGCGCAAGATAACTGATTATCTTAGGCATTATTCAAGAATAAGTAAGCCTATATCTATTTAATTTCAGACTTAAAAAAAACTCTTAACTCAGTTAATATCTGAAAAGTTTGCTACACAAAATACAGAAACAACAAAGTACCTAAAAAAACTCTGATTTATAAAATTAAATCTTGATTGGTCTCAAATTAAATATTTACAATAGGCGTTAATAGTTTGATTATGTAATTATTTTACGGTTATGCTAGTATTGCAAGAACGATTTTAATAGCAAGGTCACAATATAATTCTTGCGTTAGTTGAGTCATGTTCGTCTTATGAATGAATGGGATCACGCTAAATGACGAGATTTTATTATTAGTAATGGACTACCCACACACATACTATGGCAAATCGAACACGAAGAGGCGGAAGATGTTGGATAGTGAATAGAGGAAACCTTTATATACAGCCTTTATATTAAATATATTATACATATTAGGAAACCTTTATATTAAAACATTGTATATGGTAATCGGGTGTTGGAGATTAGAGAAAAATTGCATCAAATAATTGAAAAGGTTGATATTAAAATACACATAAAAGGATTTTTTTAATATTATTTCGTCCTACTCTGTTTTTCTTTCAAAAAAATCCTGAAAACAAAATTCGTGTAATGAATGCTTTTGTGACAAATATTTAACACGTTCAGAACAATCATTAACCAGAACCCTAAAGAAATCCTGAGATTACTTTAAATCTAGAGAACACTTTTGAATTTTGACATTGATGACAAATTACTGTACTGTACTGGGAAATATTCAAAATTTTACCCACATTATATGACATTAAACTAGCTGTAATGTGTGTTGTTGGATGACAGCTGTCTTCTAAAAGAAGTTTACATTTTTATTACACTTTAATAAAGTAGTTGGTATTCACAAAGTCCCAAACCATGACACATCAACTACAAAGTTTTCCATAATGTAGGCTAGTGATGTAACGAATGTGTGATTTTGGATATTCGCGAATGCGAATGCGAATATTTGTTGCCGACATTCGCGAATGCGAATGCGAATAGCGAATACTGACTTGCTTAGATTTCTACAATATTGCTCAATCATTAAAATATCTACCCCCGTCGCCGAATTTTCAAAATGGTATAGGAATTTAAAATATTTCAAAACTCCTCGGTTTTCTTAGAGAACATTTTCTTGCAGTATCTTTTTTTACAATGTACCGGGTAAGTATCCGGTACTTTTACCGAAAATCCGATACTTTACTACCGAAATAATATTCGCAAAACATTCGCATATTTTTTTGCGAATACGAATGCGAATACTTTGAAATATGCGAATATCCGCGAATGCGAATACGAATATTCGTTACATCACTAATGTAGGCACACATAAATTTTGTAATACTTTAAGTCCTTAGTACGTATTGGTACATAACTGTAAGAAAGACTAAAACGATTAAGTATATTTCTAGGTATTAGATTTTAAAGGTATGCATTATGTTGTATTTTATTGTTTATGTATTTGTGCAAAGTTATGGTCAATAAAGTTTTATTTATTTATGTTCTGTAAATGTGTGTGTCATCCTCGGTGTGAGATTTTCAACCAAGGGTGCATCAAGGAAATATTTTTATTCTCGAGTGGGTTTTGCAGAGGGAATCCCATAAGGACAACCTCGAGACAACCATTAAAAAAAAAGGAAAGCTTTTGCTTTAGGCTGATTGGATGACATGAGAACAGGTGATGTTCTCGACACATCCAGGGGTAAATGGTCGGAACCACTTCCTTAATATATTCAATGTAACACAGTTATCCAAATTAAAGTGTTTCGAGTTTTTTTTATTTTGCAAAAATGAGAAAAAACAACGTATTTAAAATAATAAGTTTTTAAAGAGTAATATCTAAAGATATATTATGACAATCAACTCATAAAGACATACTTATTATAAATATAAAAAATAAGGCAACGTGCATTTTTTTTCTGTGACGTTAATGATACAAAGTGAAAAATATAAAATGAATAATAATAATAATAATGTATTTCTACATCTCGTAATAACGCTTGTTAAAATGTAAGAAATGTTGAATGAGAATAATGAGGAATAATATGGTGGCTTCTAAAATGTAGTCTGGTTAACATTTGAGGAAGTTTGTATGTTTCATTCTGTAATATCTAAAATAGTATATTTTACACAGAGTAGAGGAGAATGACCTTTTACATAGACCGGAGATTCAAAAGAAAATGTTACCAATAAAATTTTGAGACTAATATAATTTCGTAATGTCAATCAGTTTTAAACCAGAGTTGGTTGAAAAAGATACATTCATTATCTCCCTCCTGTATGCATTTCTAAAAGTATATTAGTGTTGATTCATATGAAATTAATGGTTTATATTTTAAAAGTGCACTTTTTTATAACTGCTGCGATTGTTTGTTTATATTATTATTATTGTTCATATGGGTGCATAATATCATGACTTGAAGGATATTCATATTTGTTTGATTATTTAATTGTTAAGGTTATCTTTCAATTAGTATAGATCAGAGAAGCTTACGTCAGAGTGATTGCCGATGTTGGCGTTGGGGAATTCTGATATTCTTTTCTAATAATCTAGAATTCAACTCTTATATCCATATTCTTTAATTTCATATAAATCAATCTTCTTCTTCTGTCAGTGCCTCATTACCTCTTGACCTCCATCACCTCCATACCTCCTGACGTTAGCGATCACTTTGGGGAATACTTCTCTGTCTCGCGCTGTTCGGACTTTTTTGTGAAAATGTGTTATTGACTCAGGTCAGCTCTCCCAGTGTTATTGACGTGAAAATGTGTTATTGACTCAGGTCTAACAGCTCTCCCAACTGTATAATTCCGGTCCATCGCCGTAAATTACGCAGCCACGATATATTTTATTTTTATTTTAGTTATTCTTTATGGATCATACAGTTTGTAACAATAAATAAAACAATTAATTATAACAATGAGCAATCCAATCAAGATCCCCTTCTTACCAACTAAAGAACCGAAATTTGAGGTACTTTATTTAACAAAACACGAAGAAAAATGAAAAAAACGTTGAAACATACATACTTAATAAAATGTAACAAAATAAAAACACATACGCCTTCTTCCCACTCTATGACGTCCCTCAATCTTGTCCTCATATTAATTGTCTCGCAGGATATGGCCCAAATTTAACACTGGACGAACCTTAATATTCATCAGGAGTCAATCTATGTATTTTAGCATTTTTTCTTAATAGTTGATTATTGTTGTTTGAGTGAAGCCAGGTTTAAGCTTATTTTTATAACACACATTCTGTTTAAAATACTGTCGTTTTTAGTATTATTATAATAATATGTGGATATCAGCACAAATTGTACATACAAAGGCTTGATATCGTTAATTAGTCTATGGCATAGAAGTCTTCTACGTTTCCCCGTTTTCAAAGCCCCAGGCTTAGAACCCCTCAAGCGATCCAAGCCGTACTCCAGCACATACAATCATAGCAATATGAAGTGTACAAATGTTAAAAAAAGGAGAAGTAATGATCCTATACGTATATATAACATTATTATTTGTAAATTATATTATGTCCACACAAAAATGTTGTTACTTATTATTAGGGACTTTTAATTGTTAAAAAATATAGGTTCTCTATGATACGTTATTTAATAGTTGTTTAAAAATATATTTCTTTTCTCTATATCATTTATTTATTTATCATATCAATATCAATAATACGCCCAAGATTGTCATTTACAAGACATTTACATAAACAAACAATTGATACATTGGTGCTAAGTTATTCATACACAAAATAACAAACTCGTGTCCTCAAAATACGAATATTAAATCGCCGATGTGATATAAAAAAATACAAGTAAACATCATCAATTTAAAGTGAATCATAGTATTAAGTATTTAAAAAGTTATTTATATCTACATATACGATACTTAATACAATACAAAAAATAATATCAAAAATTAATAATTAATATTTACCTTTTATCTTTAAAAAATGTATAATATTATGATAATAATAATAAAAATCTTTATTGCACAAAAATACAAACATTATTAAAATATAAACATTGTAGAACTTAGACCAGACAAATAATCTATAATATAATGTGATATATAATTTTTAAAATCGTGAAATCTTTTTTTAGAATATTCTTATGACAAGTACAGAACTGTCTAGGTGTTCATAACATGCTACAAGATTGCTTGGTAATTCATTTGTTGGAGATATTGTGATGGAACGAATGTAATCAAATTACCTACAGCAAAATATATTTATTAAAGAGAAAATTGCATCCCTTAGTATTTATTTCTTATGACAAGTAGCGTACAAAACCTAAGTATCATTTTTAAATAAAAAAAACTGGGTAAATCGAATACATTGTTTTTATTTATGTACGAAGGATGCAATAAAGAGCCATTTAAACAATAATAAATACTGTATTAAATTTCATAGTTAAAAAATCAATCGATCGAAAATCAATCAAAAGATACGCAGTAAACTAAGGTAATTTTTGAAAAATAATTATAAATATAAGAAAGATAATTAAGTATATTATTTTATTTTATTATAAGTAAAACGACAATACAGAAGAGAACACGCGAGTTTTTGTAATTTGAATCTTCGTCGAAGGCCCGTCGGTTGTAACGCTCGGGGGTGGTCTTGTTTAAAGTGCCCTAGGCGATGTTACCCAATGTGCCCTCGAGCATTTTTAGGTTAGTATACTTCATAATATAATAATGAATATATATGAATTAGGTAGGTACCTACTGTTCTAATGTACACACAATATAAAATCAACCGTATGTAGTTAGAAATTCATTGAATTTTACTTGAGGTAATATTGACGTAGGAAAAGGTCAGCATGTACGAACGTAAACTGTATGTAGGTATTATGTATATTGTACTCACATTCGTGTGGTAACTTTGAAATGAAGATACGATATATTTCGTTTCGAAATCGCATAGAGCATGGGTGGCCAACCTTTTCAGCAGCCGGGTCAAATTTCAGAATGAGATTTCCTTCCGGGCCGCACAACAATATACTCCATATATGGAACATTTGATATTGTATATTGTATATTGTATATTGTATATTGTATATATTGTATATTGTATATTGTATATTGTATATTGTATATCATCAGCCGTAGGCCCAGTCCGGGCACTTGGATTCGTCAAAAGCATTACAATTTTTGATTAAAAAATATAAAAAAGAAACAGACATCCAGTAAATTTATAGGTCATTGCAAATCGGAGTGTAAATGGCTCAGATTTGCAAATCGTCAGACATAGGCAGACAACAAGAGACAACAAAGAATTACAGATTTACAAAATATTTAAATGCTAATAGAGTCATTTGCTCGATTCAGCATTTCGTCAATCGTGTAAAAGGATTGCTCAACGAGATACTCCTTCACCCTCCCACGAAACGCCTCCAAGCCCAAGGCCCTCACATCTTCAGGCAGCTTGTTAAACAACCGCACACTGAGGCACACAAAGCTTTTGCTGACCTTTGCCAACCTATGCTCGATTGCACGAACATCATTTTTATGTCTAGTGTCATAGGCGTGCTGATCCGAATTTAGGGGAGTGTTTGGCAAGTTTTTCCGGGCAAAAGTCATGCACTCTATGATATATGCACCGGCCAAGGTCAATACACCCAGCTCTCGAAAGGAGTTTCGACAACTGTCTCCCGGCTTCAGCCCCATTAATACTCGTATGGCCCTTTTTTGTCTTAAAATGATAATCTTACTTCAACTTAAAATTTCAACCCTCCCGTAGCCAAATTTTCAACATGGTATAGGAATTTGAAATTTTTCAATACTCCTCGGTTTACTTTAAGAATGTTTTCACAAAACACCTCTGTCAAAAAAGTAATGGGTACTTGTACCGACTATTATTTAAAAAAAAGTGTGCATATGCTTCGCGAGCCGCACGTAGACACCCTTGGCATAGAGTATATATATATATATAATAAATTGTTGTTATAAATTTATTGTTCCCGTCTTAGATTTTTTAAATTCTCAGTAAAAAAATAAGATTTTGGATATGACCACTTTTGATCCCGAATCACTTAAATATGAGTTTGAAAAAGACATAACATGTCGAAACCTGGTAACTGAATATTAAAGTACACCGTAGAACTCTTTTTTTTTTATTTAACATTAAATTATAGAGTTCTACAAAATAAGCAGTTATATAATTCAATAAACATTACTGACAATGTTTTGTCTTTGGTGGTCCACATACGAGTATAACAATATTAATTTTTGGTTAATGTATTCTGCATGATGGATGATCGCTAAAATATTGTTTTAAGATAATCTCAGATTTGTACGTTATCAATTGAGTGATATTCTAATTTGTGTATTGTCGTGTTGTTGCAATTTGTTATGGTTGTTGTGTTGCTATTCGCAGATAAGATTTATACCTCGACAATAGTAAAACAAATAATATGTGTACAATATCTGACAATGGGTACTTGAAGTTTATATAGTTCACTAATTTACTGATTTGTTTTTTTTTTCTAAAGTATTCATTGTTTTTAGTGAGATGTGTTCATGTGATCAATTGTGAATTCCTTGATACGTTATTCAATTCGCTCTTTCAACCATTTGAACTAAGTTTATGATATGTGTCATTTTTATATCATGTCAATTCCTTTTATCAATATCCTGATCAGATTTTTTGACAATACTCTAATATTAATGTTACACTGTTCTGTTTTGTTACTTAAAAAAAAAAAAACAATCATACGGCATTTTACGATACGTGCATTTTATGTATACAAAGTTTTGATATTTTCGACATGCCACAGAATATAAACACATTTTTTTTATTGTTTTGAAAGCAAGCCACGGGCTAGAGTGAAAGACGCCCTGAGCAAAATGAATCACTGGCGCCGTTTTTCCTAAGCTAGTGCCCCCTAAAATTCGAAGCCCCTTAAAAATCGGCGCTTCCAAAAATTTGGCGCCCAGAGCATTTATAGCTATAGTCTGCCCGTTTATAGCTCGGGGCCTGTTTGAATGCTAAAACACAATAATATATAGTCATGTATGTGGATTTATAGAACATCTCTCATTTATATAATAATTCTAACTAATAATAATAATAATGCTATTCTCCTTGTTGAAATTTCCTCGGCATTTATATTATTCAAAATTTATTTGATATTATAATTTTGGAGCGTACACAATTATTACTATTGATATCGCGTCTATCCACAGGCGATGTGTAATTACGTATCAAACACTAGCGCCTGTGGCCTTTTGTAGTATAGTGGAGAGAGTAGGTTCCTACCTACGTACCGTACAACAATATCACTTGGGTTGAAAATGTTTGCTTCACAAAATTGGTTAAGTATTGTACTCGTAGTATGTACATTGCTATATATACATAATTATATCATAGATACATAACACTATTGTGTTGACTTCTTCTAGCGTCATCCAAATGCATAGACGATTATAATATTATTCTAAAAAAAATATGAGAATGATTACTTTACGAATATACGTACAGAAACCTACTGTTCAGGTATACGTATTTTTTCTATGGCCGAGTCGTATTGAAAAAAATATAACTTCCTAAGCCAGGACAAGATTATCAATAATATTTTGTTGTGTATTAGTTTGTCATCGAGTGCTGCATTGCAAATAAAAAAAGATTCCAGTTTCACAACATAATACCAATTTCAACTGGAAAATTACAATATGATGTGTAATATTATCGCGGTTAGACGGAAGAAATCACTTAATAGTGATAATCTCGCCACTGCATATCGGCCTAGTATTTAACATTTTGTACTGTTTTGTCAACACTGTTATATAATGATGATGTGCACAAAAGAATAAATAAATAAATATAGTTGATATAAAGTAATTCTGAGGGCGGAACCTGAAAATCGTAAAAAATGTTACTATATGTATTAATATTTTCTTTGTAAAGAATCACCATTGCAAATGTCTTAAGTTTATCAGAAAGTCCCCAGACTTCTGAGCTATCCGGGTGGACGGTGGGTCTCCTTCAATGTCTTAAGTTTATCAATTCCAGTTGAGTTGTCGAATATTGTTGATTGAGTAAGATATTTCATAAAATAGATCATCATTCTACTCGTATTTTATTCATTGCAATACGTAATGCCTACAAGGAACACCCAAAATACGAATATTGTACTTTATATAATAATATATAGTATTTTTGTACCTATGAGAATCTGTAGGTAGGTATCTGATATAGAGTGTTCGTTGTTTCTATACCACCAGCAAACGGATGAAAATTTCGTTGTGTGATTTGCATATTATTTCTCATTGCCTTGCGGTCTCATCTGTTTGCTTGCGGCGCTATATGACGCCCGTGGTACGATAAAATCATAATAAATAGTCTGGGAAAAGACACTTGGAGAGCAATACACGGGCCCTCGTCGGTCGTGAATTGCCGAAGGAATCAGCTGGACTTTGAGAAAACATCTATATAGAAATTATATAGAAAATCAACCCACTTATTAGTGTTTGATATTGATGGTCATCAAGAGTGCTTTTATTTGGTAATCGATATTTTACTTTTAAAATATTTGTAGATTTGTTAAAAACATAGCGTAACATAATATAACAGGTATAGAAAATTCACACAGATCGAGCTAGTCTCAAACTATGTTATGACTATTGACAATGCATACACATTAGGGTGTCCCTTATTTTTCAAAGTTTTTAATATTACAACGCATAGGCTATTATTTTGTTCATTTGGTCCTAAAACACTCAAAAACCAATTTTTATCTTATTCGGAACAGTGCAACCCGTGCCGACTTGCACGGAAACATCTTCATACAAGTTTCATACAAAAACTCACAGGGGCGGTGAGTGCCCGTTATTACTGTCACTCAGTCTCAGCTTTTTTGGTAATTATCGCGGATTTTTTATGTTTCAAAGATATCAGTAGAACTAAGAAGCAATTTAAAAAGTATTTTCTTGGTTGTTGAAGATAAATAAATTGATGACAGGTGCAAAATTACAGTCCAATCGTCAAGTTTTCGCAGTTCCGTCTTTCGACATACGCGATATTAAGATGAATGTTAGTGAAAGCAAAAATCTAGTCATTCGCGTGTGCATTACATTCTGGAAAAAGGCTAGAATACCTAATAGAGCTGTTAATAATCGTGTTAAGAGGTCAGGGGATTTTTATTAGGTCTGGAAAGAGCTGCCAAAAAATTGCAACAAGATTCAGGATTTTTATAGGCACCGGGAGGAGAATTTCCACTTGAATTGGATAATTTACGCGATATTGTATTCGCCGATGCTCTCAAAAGACTAAAAATCAAAGAAGATAATAAATTATTGTAAAAGCAAAGAGAACCAAGACGTACAGGATGCTTAGCGGGTGTTGACAAAAAAATGGCTGAAATTGAAAAAAGCAAGGCTGAAAAAACTAGCAGAAGAGAAAAAGAGATTAAAGCGTATGGTTTCAGAGACCTTGTTGGCACCTGCTGCTTTACACAGCTTTGTTACGCCTGAGAGAGCCTCTGGCATCCACATAATTTAAAAATCAGATCTACTGGTGCAATGCATCAAGCACGATGGATGGCAAGAGCTATTTACTCCTCAAAAATATGTTTATTGCATTCTCAGTTTAAAATGGGCGCTAAGGACAAAGAAACTTTACTAGATATTTGTTTATTTATTGTGGTAGTTCATGTAAAGTCCTTGCTTGAATGCTGTTTGGTGGTGAAAGCGCCAAATCAAGACTTGTGTTTTTTAAAAACATTAAATGGTAACGAAAGAATTGACAAGCAAGATTTCAGTCGACCTTTTGTGATATTTGTCAAAAGAAATAGCCATCCTTTTAATTTTTATGATGAAATTGATGAGCAGACCAAAGGGACCACTGTAGAAAATTTACAAAAAAAGAAAACTTTGGTAATTTCTGTAAGAGATATGAACGATCGAAGGAACAGATATCTGGCTCTCTATATGTTAGGTAGTAGTGCTCAATTTTTTTAATATGGTATACCTACCACGTTCTTTTTAAGTATTCTACAAGCAGCCTTAATGTTTTTATAGGAAAATTTTTGAGTTATTTTGTATCCGTCAAGAGCAAAGATTTTTTTTCACAACTAAAACTTGACGGCAGTTTCCTTCAAGAAGGTGTATCTTCGTATAAAGAAATCGTAGCATTTGTGGAAGCTTAAAAAAAGATATCTAGCTTAAAAGCGGTGAATGACACAGCTGAAAGAGCTGTTAAACTAATCCAAAGCTTTCATAGTTTGATAACTGCAGATGAAGAATAGAAACAGTTCTTATGACGTTGTTTTCATGAACATAGAAAAATGTACCTAGACTGTAAAAAAGAGACTTTTTAGAGGATATATTTAAATTATTTAATATCAATATTGTAACTTTTTGTAATAATTATAAGAAAAGCTCCATATAAATTTGTGTTTTCATCAATATTTAGCTAACATAGTAGTATTAAATGATGATCTACAGCTAAATTTAAAAGACGCTTTAAGCAGCTTTTTTCTAAAATTTTGAGGCTCTGTCGGCACGGGTTCCAATCAACGTAGAAAGCTTAAATTCTATATTTGGGTAAGTAATAGGCTAATAAACACAATTGGGGGGTATGCGTTTCATTAACTAAAAAAAATTTTTTTTCGACCAAATAAGGGACACCCTAATACACATGTATACAGTGCTCCAAACACATATACATGACATTGAAGAGAGGCCCAGTTCCACCCGGATATCTCAGGAGAATACCTCCTATTTATCAGTACATTCAAACCAAATGTTTTTGTCTTCACATTAGGCATGCCAGAAGGACCGATTGGTCAAAAGTACCATCGTGATACATACATCATCACAGGAGAGTTTAAAAAACGTCAGTCCTTATTCTGCCATGGCAGGGAATTGAACAAGAGACCTCGTGAATCAAAGTCAAAAGCGTTACCTCTATGTCACACCGGTTATCATAGTTTAACACAGTTGAAAGATTAAATATCAAAGAAACTAAATGCCTCTTATTCGAGTGTTTTCTAAAACCATTTAAATTACTTCCGGTATTCATTATAAAATTCGTTTAGTAATATTACTAATACTGACTATCTTCCTAAATTTCTTTGGTAATTTTTTTTATATTTACAATCACAAATAATCTTTTGAAAACAATCGTTAAAATATCGCCTTTTTAACTACGAATTTTCGTATTGTGAAACGAAAGTAAAAGAACAGAAAAAACTTGCGATATGTCTAAACAAAATATTATAAGCGCGAAACCTGCAATGTTTTTAATAACTGTCTATCCAACTTCATACAAACTGAAAGCAATAAAATTTTCTGTCAGTGTTGAAGTATCGACTGAATTCGCACGTCTAAAAAATACATCATTGACTTTTACAGATGCTGTGATCTTTTTAAAGTGTCAGAAATATTTTACCAGTTCTTTAGTTGAAATAAAAAAGGCGTATTTTTTATTCATAAAAATTGCGAGGAATAACGATAATTATTCATTCAGAAGAAAAGAAAATAAAACAAGAAATGTTGTTTTGAAAATTTTGAATTGAAAAAAAAACGTCTTTTTCACATTTAAGTAAGAATAATAATAATATTTTTAGTGTAATTATTATTTTTTATTCAAGAGTTTGATGATAATTCTCTGCTCATTGACCATACTCTGTGTCGTATTTTGTTTTTTTAAATAATAGCCTTAGGGACATTGCCGTATCCGTGTAGTCCTAACACTATTATTCTATATTATATATTGTTTTTAATATCTAATGCCTGTGTATTCGGTACAAAAAACATCAACCAAAACGGACGTTGTTTTAAAACAATGATTGGGCAGATATTTTTTTTTGTTATTACATAATATTATTCTAACTTGTCCTCCTAATATGGAGCCAATAAAATGTACGGATACTATATTTCTCATTATATACATATGTATAATTGGCAGTGCTGTACTTTTCATACATGCAAAAAACACAACATGCCTAGCCAATAAGCTGGATATTGTCTGGAATCGTTATAAAGAAACGATTTTGTCCTAAAATGTCTCAAATTCCTATATCGCCCCTAAACAAAACAACCCACTATAAATTGTCTCGTTATTGTATGAGCTTTCACGGCCGGTGTCACTAATACGAAAGTTATTTCTCGGGCTGAGTGACCGTGATCTATAGGCCAGTCTATGTCCCAGATGAGATGATAGTAGGGACATAGATCGTCCTAGAGACCACGGCCACTCAGCCCAGAAAATAACTTTCTTATTGTTATTATTATCGTATTGAAAATTTAGCGTATTGAAAGTTTAAAAGTCGGATGTTGTCTAAGATTTCATATAAAATTATTTAAAAACATAATTTAAGAAAGTGGGACCTATATAAATAATCTAGTCCTACATCTTTCTATAGGTAGATAAATTGTTCTCAATAGAAAAAGACTTATTTTATTATGAAATATACTTTAAAAGTATGAGGAGCCTTATGCTAGAATACCTTCAATAGAAGGATGCGCATTTTAATCGAGAGATTCCGGGGAAATAAACAGAAAACGACGCAATTATTTTGTTTTCAGAAAAGGGTGAATGGGGGTGTTTTAAGATTCACAACAAAACCAGATAATCCATTAGGAAATAACGTGTACCAAATTGAGTAGGTAGGTATTTTTAACTTTAATTCGTTTATTCGTCTATAATTTTCGGCATAATAAGAGGGTACTTAGACTTTTCCATTCATAAAGACTCAATTCTAAGACATAGGATATGATTATAAGAGAAAGAAAACAACTTTATCGTGTCTGAAATCTGTATATCTGCATATATAAAAGAGCACATTGATGTATCCCTATATTATTTGAAAATATTGGGAAATTTCTTAAAGGATTTTCCAATTCCTGTAAATTTATGCATATCAAAGACAAAAATTATTTTAATTAACAATATAAACGTGTATCATACCGTTCGATTTCTTTGTGTGCTTAGATACATAAAAATTATGACAACATAATTACAAAGGATTACTTCTTTGCCATGTTAGGAAAATAATGATTGAATGTTCAGCATTAGAGTAAAAATTAATTATATTTTAATATGTGCGTCTTCATAATATGTGAACCTATACCGTCAAAGCAAAAATGAAAAATGAAATAACCAACAACATCTGCTAAAGGTAAATATCTGTGAAATAAAATTAATACATTAAAAATTTATATATTATTTGACATTATTATAAAAAATAATTAAAAACATATACATTGTAAATTTGAAAGGCATGCATGCAAAGACGAAGAGAATGTGAAAAAGTTATTTATGCAAGAATTCATCTGTTTCTCAGTCTTCTCTGGTTATCCCAACAAGGACATGGTGGGAAGAAACAAACAAAAAGTTTTATATTGTACATAAAAATCAAAGTTTTCGAAAATTTATGAGTAGGTATTTAAGCATTTATAAGAAAAAATAATATTGCTTACCGCTTGGGGCAAGCGGCCTCCAAGGCGATAATCCCGCGGCCCTCCAGTTCGATTTTTAAAAACACAAATAATAAAAATCACAATAACAACAAAAGTGTTCAACAACAAAAGAAAATCTAGATAACAATCTATATAATAAACGAACAAATTAAAATCACACAAAACTGTAATAAAATAATATGCTATCTAAGTTTGCAGTTTGCGGCACTATCGTTTGTTTTGTTAGGTTTCGTAGTTTTCGCGCGTCTGTCGTTCGTACTTTGGCTGTGTAGAACGGCACACCCTCACTCCGCGCGCTATACCTGACAACTAACGTTTTATCAAAGCGTTGTACATTATTGTAGTGAGCTTTGAGAGGGATTCCCGCGTAGCACAGTAACGCGGTAATGATGCAAAGTAGGTACTACTAGATTTGAAGCCAGCTCCACTCAAAAAATAAACATTTGTTTTTTTTTTATTTATTTTATTTCACTAATAAATTACAAATTTCATACATACTTTTATTGATGCTGCCCAACTAGGTATATCCTGTACTAGGGCAAACATCTCACAAACATAAATCAATCATATAGAAACATATACACACAATTACAAAAAGCATTCATCTCCTATATTTACACAATCACATTCATAACAAGAAAACACTAAGATATCTTGTAATCTCTCCATTGGAAGATCAGACACCCACCCATAACATGCTCTTTTAAATTCAACAAAAACAGTGATACACTTTTATTAAGTACATAGTATTAATTCAATCCTTATATTTAATGCTTCCATCGATCGAAATGTCTTATTGTTTTTGTTATCTGCGGGCTGTGCCCAAATCCGGTTAAACAATAAAAGAATTGTAAATTAACTAAACAAATTGAATATTGGATAAAGTTTTGCTAGATTACGTCTGAAAATTCTCTCTAATAATTAGTACAATGTTCCTGCAAGAACGATGTAGAAAACGATAGACGCACAATATTGAGCTTTCGCTCTCATCATCAGGCTAACGTGTAGTGAAGGGTTGTACATTATTATTAGCTTATCATCACTTAACGTTAGCATGATGAGAGCCGGCTTGAAAATTTATGATGACACTTTAGAAGTACTAAATATGAATTCAATTTTTTTTTTATTGGAATAGTAATATTATGGGTTAGTTGGAAGATATCGCGCTTCTGCGATAAACTCGCCCATTGCACAAATTTATTTGTCTGGTTCTGCAATGTTTGTGTTTTAATAATGTTTGTCTTTTTGTGCAATAAAGATTTTTATTATTATTATTATTATTAATATTATTTACACTTCAAATCTATATTGTTTATAATTTTCTATTTTGCCCTCAAAATTGAGCAGAGATACTACTTTGAGGGGTTTTTAATGTTTTATGTTTATTTGTTACATAACATACTTATAAAATGTGATGTCTACAAATTACTTTTAATGTATATCGATAAAAAAGACCTGTGAAAATTTCGGAAACTCTTTCATGTTTTATTATTTATTTTCAACTACCCTATTAACAGGAGTTGAATTCATGTTTAATTAATAAAAGTAGAACTTCAAATTTAGTACACCCACAATGACTTCATTAATCTTGAGCTGGGTTTCAAAAACTATGATCATCTAAAGTGAAAGAATTACATATATACACAAGTCAATAAAGGAGATAATATTATACGTGTAGGTACAATGTTTTTCACTTAAAACATGCGTAACATCAAACTAGTCTCAAACTGCAAAATTAATCTTGTATAAGCATTATGTGTAGATACAAACACCCTCGAACTTACTTACGAACGGACTCAAATATTATTTATGCTATGATTGTATCTTTCTTCGGATCTAAGACGACGCACGGTTGTGGCGCCATGTATGATAATTATCATTGTAGTTTTGAAGAAGTGTTAATAACAATGATTATGGATAATATTATTTTCTCGTACATACGGGATTCATAATACTACAATATTATAATAAAATATGAACTACATACATTAACTTAATATTATTATTTATATTTAGCGCACGTTGTGCCCTAGTAAAAACAAGGTAGGCTTAGTTATAATCAAGTGCCACTACTAAATTACTACTCACTACTCTCGACATGGAATATATTATTTAGTCATCACAATATGCATGATTTTTTTTCTAGTTCTAGGTATTGTGTGTGTCATACAAGTATTATTATGCAAAAGAAATGTTTTCTTCCAGTAAAAGTTACGTTTTTTTAAGACAATATTTTTTTGAGGTGTAACTATCTGGGTTTTCGACATAAACCTGAATACAACTTTATAGAAGCTTGTGTTCTGAAAGGGAGATTGCTGGAATCTAGGATCGAACCGCCCACCTCTTGTGCATGAGGTCAGACTCTGCCTCCAGGCTACAGACACACTCTGTAAAAAATGTTTATTTTACATCTTTACAATCCAAAATTTTTAGTACCGGAAAAACTCTTATAATTAATTTTTTTCAATATAATTTTAATTATTTAAAGAAACAGTGTTTCGCTCATAATCAAAAACTACTACAATCTTCCTTTAAGTGTGACATCAAACCAGCATGGTGAAAATATATTGTTCTAAAATCGTTGTCATAGGAATGATACCGTTATAGAAATGATCTTTCTAAGCTTAAGTTGACACCTGATAAACGAAAAAGCTAGATAAATATCTAAATTTTTCCACTTACTGGTAAAAAATATCTTAATGACAAAATATTGTCCACACGATATAAACGACGTAATTCTCGTTCAGTGATCTAAAAATCTGCCATTTGTGTTTGAAAAGGGAACAATTATTTAACGTACTGTGATTTTAATATATTTATACTCATTACTGACACAACACAATTAAATATTATAAATTTTATCAAATTATTCGATTTGATGCATGAAGAAGGAAAAGAAGTATGTTAGGACAGATTTATATGGCGTTCCGTTCTCTCTGCCTACTTGGGAAACGGCGTGTAGTAAATAGTATAGATAGTATAGTAAGTATGACAAAGTTATCAATGATTACATTAATTTAGTCTAGCAAAAAAATTTACATTAGAATACACTGAACATAAGAGGCTGATACATGAGTATGGGATAACTGAGTATCTTCTTAGGGTCCCAATAGTAACAACATTGGAATACGTAATACTATCTCTGAATTTAAATAAGTTGTGTAGATAATGTACCTAAACTAGAAACTGCAAGTACCTAAATGACTAATGGATAATTGCATAGCAATTTATATAAGCAAAGTATGCTATGATCATTATACATTAGCTCGCCCATGTAATACGAGGTGTTTTCAATAGACGGTCACGTTCAAAGCACGCGTAATCAAAATATTAGTATGAGAAATTTATAAATTATAAATACGATGGAAGCAATGTACAGTGGATATAAAAGATATTTCACCAATATACTTCTTATTAATAGAAACCTGATTTTTTCGCGTTTGCGATAAACCCGATTTTATTCGCGTATTTATCAATTGACTCTGAAAAATAGCACCGAAGATATTTTATTAGCAAAAAAATAATTGTATTATTATCTAGAAAATAAACGTTTTGTAAATAAAACTAAATAATGAAAGGTTAAGGATGACATTGTTCCATTTGCCTGTAATTTTTCAAACGAAGACCTTGGCGGAAAAACAACAATTGTCCAAAATTTTATGAAATCGTTTTATTGCATTAATGTGATCTAGTGCACACCCTCTACTGGTGGTTTAATTTATAAACATGGGAAAACAACACATGTCCTTCAAATCGCGCAAAAGGCGTCGGAAGTTCTCAAAAGAGATGGACCAACTACATTTTCTAGGTGATGGAAAGCTAACGGTGTTGAGCTGCTCATGATGAAAACCAATGTAAAAGTTTTGAAAAGGTTTTTTATCAAGCAATGGAGAGAAGTCGGCTGATATTGAAATTTATTTTAAGATTTTTATCTTATGATTTGGTGGAGAAACGACAAATGTGCACAATTTTTTACAAAAACAGCAAATGTCACATCATTAATTTATGTTCTATTTTCAATTTTAACAAAGGAATTAACAAAAATGAAACTTGCTTTAGCTATTCATTGCATCACCTACATTTTACAGCAATAACAGCAAAGAAAATCGTATTTTATTAGAAGTTAGGACGTTTTAATGCTCTCCTGTAAAATTTACTATATGTGACATTTGTTGTTTTTCTGCCAAGGTCTTCATTTAATTTAGAATGTTCTTTATATAAATTACTTAACATATTATCATTTACAGTGCAAATAGAACTTGCCATTATAAATCTTGAGTTGATTTCTCTTAATTTTTTTTTTCTATTGTGGCATAACATCCTACAAGGATGATTTGTGCCGCCAAAACAGTCTCAAAGTGTTGTTAAGTTGTCAGAGAGAAGATAGTTAGAAGATTATAGAATAATAAAATTAGCTTTTATTGATTTCAGAAGGGACGTCTTAATTTATATTTCTTTGTAAAACAACACACATTTCTTAGAAAAAACTATCACTATTTTAATAGAAAAAAAATAACGCCGATTTCTTGAAAAAAAAAAACACCACTTTTCTAAAAAATAACGCCGATTTCTTGAAAACAACAACACTTTTCTAAAAAAAATAACACCAATTTTCCAAAATAATAACACTGCAAAATTCAGGTCTCTACTTCAAATCCGCCTTTTGCATGCATACATGTGACGAATACATGGACAAAACTCGGATTCATTGTCAGAGGAAAATTCTGCTAATTTATCCAAAATTTGTCATTATTGTACTCTAAAATATCTTCAATGACTTACAATATCTAAGATCTTTTTTCAGGACACTCTAAAATTTACACAATAAGCGGGAGACTATTTTATTTCGGCACTTCAAAATAAAGGCAAAACATAAATTATTTGGTATGGAGGTTTTTTTTTGGATATCGAGAAGGAATCGTACATATGAGAAACATAATAAATATGTAGGTACTTAATATTTTTTATACCTTACATCCTGACTCGCTCTACGAATCACCTTAGGCGAGGCCTGTGTTGTCGGGAAATAGAGTAGACAACGAACAAACATCCCCGATGTTTTCTCTCTTCTCTTTTATCGTTGTATTGAAATTGTAGTAAAGGAGGGAGACAGATATATTGACACGGTCCTGCTTAATGTACTATCATGATTGAAATCAGCCCCAAGGACCGAATATACCGGAGGCGCTCGCGAACAACGGTCACCAATGGTACCATTATTATCATTATTATTATTACTTGGCCGCGGGCAATAAACCGAATCCTGAAATGTTTGAATAATTTGGAACGAATTCATTCTATGGTTTGTTTGTCTGGATATTAGATATTCGCCGTGTGGGGTGAAGCGAGGTAATGTGGGACAGTGTTAAGAAATTATGCATACTAAGCTAAGTTCATACGTGCGAATGTAAAGAAGTACATCGATTTCACTTTGAGTTACCTAAATCAATATGTTAGTCCCCAGACTTCTGCGGTGGATGGTGGGTCTTCTTCAGTGTAAATTAATTACAAATTATATCTATTAATAATGTTAATTACCAACAAAATAGAATACACATTTCAAAGAGGATCTCTATTGAGATATCTTACAGCTAGTTCTCCTTACTCGAGAACACAAGTATGAGTGAATAATTCTTCAACTTCTATTACGTTAATTTAATTAATAATTTTTCTTAAGTTTTCTATTGTAAAATCACTTTACGTTATTCTCTTAGTAAATTTCATTGTCAGCAGATCACCTAATCTGTGGTCTCCTGAGCTTTTTTGGCGTGGTCTATTACTCAAGAGTCTTAATCTTTCATTTAGAGTTGGTGCATCTAGAAATATTCATGTCCGACCCACATTTTCTTGAATGAGTAGAAGGTACCTCTATTAATAATTACAAAGGCTATACTTGAGGTTAGATTATTAATTTCTTATATTTTATTAACGATTTGTAGTTTTCGAAATTTACTGAATTTCTTCGTTGGAATCAGTCTAATCCGAATCGCAAGCATTTAAACACATCTCTTGTTTCCTACTACAAAATTTTTTCAAACTCTTGTGGCTATGTACATAGATGAGAAGTAATGGTCTTAATGAATCATATAATAACAATTAATAATCATTCATTGTTCAGTCCTTGTCAAAGTTGCCCATATCTCCCCACAAAATCTACTATACATAATGAATACATCCAACGATAAAACACATATCAACTTGTATTATTATACATATATACCCAAATTCAAGAGAGAGAGAGAGAGAGATAATAAGCATAGAGTGAGATGAGACTTACTTTCTGTAAAGGATGTTTGCATTAAACAAAATACATAAACGAAGAAATTAATGGGAATCAGTAAACATTTCTAAATTTCATTTAATAAGATTATTATAATAATAATACTATTACTTAATATGCCTAATATACAGTGTCTATATTACTTTCGTAAGTACACAAGAAGAATATAATAAGAAATTATATTAATACAACTCTCATATAAATAATATTTATAATAATTATTATATTTAATGAAATAATGAATTTGATTTATTTGAAGCTATAAAAACGAGCTTAATTAAATTTGGTTCACGGAGAACGTAAACGTTCGATGATGAAAATAGCAAGATTATCTAAACCAAGGGTTTCGTAAACTTGGGTTAAGGAGTCTAGAAATCCGAAAGAAGCAATGGACGAGGATCTCCGGGTAAAGTACCTAGGCACAAACAGTCTTTGAATCAACTAGGACGTGGAGGAGAAGATGTTAACATGTAGCTAGGCTAGATCCTATACAAGACGAGTAAGTGTTGAGTACATTAAAGTAAAGAATATGCACGAGAAATTCTAAGAAGGGTTATTTTATAAATTTTTGACACAATGTCGGATGTCGGGGACTGGATTTTACTTACTAGACAAGACAAAGTTTCAAATAAAATAGTCAGGAATTCAATGAAATAGTTAAAATGTGATTATATAAAAAAATTCAAATAAAAACATATATTGATAGGTACCTATATTGTAAACAAAAGTTTCTTAGCTTAGAAACAAATTAAATGATTATACACAATATAGCAGAATTAAGCATTTCAATATAATATTGTTTTATTAATGTGTTGAACGGCTATAAAAACCTTTGACAATAAGGCGATTACAGAATGGTTAACAATATTCAGAAAAAATCCGTATAACAAATAAATATACCGTCAACCAAAAAACAAGTAAGTATATGGAGGATAGACATGTCTATATAATATTATTATTATTGTCAGGATTCATTTTATATTTATCTTCTAACGATTAAGTCTGTCATGTTTTTCAGAAATAAGTAAAATAATATATAGATACAATATAGTGATATCTCATCACATTTTTCTTTCAATTTTTTTAATATTTCATTATCAGAATAAGTTGAATACCTACGTAGGTAAATATAGTGAGGGACTCATGAAGGCGGGCGTTGGAGCCTCGGGCATAAGCCCAAGTCGACCGTCTTCATTGAAGCCGCTTATTTTGATTACTTAAATCGCCCGCGGGTTTTATTCAAGTTATTTTTATATGGCCTAGGGACATTTAATTTTTTTGCCTTTACTGAGCGGTTACAGTACCGAATTTGCCTCCAGCTTCATTATTTTCAAATTGTGTTTTAATAATTTAGAATACTAAAGTTGTTCCGAGAGCTTAGTGAATTGGCTCTAGGCTTTATGTTAGTACTAAGGCATCTAAGCTGTCGGAATGACGGTGAGGGAATTAATTATTGAACAAAAAATATATATCTACCTGCCTACAAAAATGAGATATAGATAATTATGAGTTATATCAGGTATCTAAGTGTCTCTCTAGATTCCTCAGCAAAGACATTTCATCCACTTTTTTCAATAGTTTTCTGTCAACTGTGAATGGCATATATTCGTTAAACACACCGTATAAAATATTTCAAGTTTTAATTCAGCGATTAGGTATGCCACCCATCTGAAAGTATTTAACTTTTTTTGAGAAGGAGAGGGAAACCTTTTTGTTTGTAGGTTATAAGTAAGCAGTTAGTTCGCTGTCTGCCCCAGTTGTGAAAAATGTCCTAATGGTATGAACGAGTCAATAATATTTAAACTTATTTTTAATTTATTCATTCTTTACTGTTTATTGATCACAATATAATATACAATTTTATAGAAAATGCATTCAAATAGATAATACTTATTCAATATACCTACACTGGGCGAGATTTTTGCAAAGGCGCGATCGCCCCCAACTAATCCTAAAGTGTTTTTCTATCTTTACTATCACAGCATATCCCGCAAGCGAGGTGGATTCCTATCTAACAACGTGTAATAAACATTTTGCAAGGTGTCCTTTCAGTGTCAATTAAAAACAGAGACATCCAGAATCGGTAACATTTCTCGTTAATGAATTGAAGATGCTAAATGTCTCATGGTCGTAAGAACACCTGCCTTCTACACTTATTCTTAGGTGACTTATTGTTTACCGGGGACTGAACGGTGATTGTTTATTACTACCTACCTATCTACTTAATACTTATAATACATGTTATGTATTATAAGTATTAATAATACATGTTATGTATTATTAATTCAGAGGGAAGAAGGTAGTACTCAATAAATAAATTCTAATGATGAGGATGACGATGACGTATCTTGTTATTACCTAACATTTTACAAAAAAAATGCAATACAAAAAGCAAACCAATCAAGGCCCGCGGATTATCTGCAAATAAATAAAACGTCATACATACACATGTCTATTTTAAGGCATTAAAATGTTACTAAAAGTGAATAAAAAGATTGATGTGGATGTTTTAATAAACCAAGTTGTAGGTATTGAGTGAAAACAAATTACATTAAAAATAATTAAAAAACAAATGTAAAAGCAACAATGCAGAATAAATAAAATAAAATAAAAAAACTCTTTATTATGAAAGAAATAACTGTGCCTTCTTGTATATATGGTATTCCTACCTTTAAAAATATAAAACTTTTAAAATAAACGAATTGAATTAGCGAACACAATGATAATAAATTGATAATGGTTGCGCATTACCATCTGTTGATATTATTTATAAGCTTTCCCCCATATAACAGAGCTTCTGCAGTATTCTGATAGATGTCTATTTAAGCCCTTTGCAGATGAGATTTTAAAAATTTTCTTGCAATTTTTGGATTCAGTTAAAGGGAAATAATATTTCTTTTATGAAAACTTATATATAAAAAGATTAAATAAAAATAATAACATATTTAATAATAAAAAAAAATATGGTTTCACGACATCTTTGTAAAAATGTAGACAATTTGTTTACATTAAATACGGTAGACATAATGTTTCAAAGAAATTTCAAAAGATGGCAATAGCAGTTGAAATTTTCGTTCAAAAATTCAAAATCTTTAGACATTTCCAATTTATACAAAAACTAAGAAGAAATCCTTTAGGATTCAATACGCGTGGAAAAGACGGATCCAATAAAATCTTTTGCCATACGGAACATACGACCCAGCGCCACAATCATAATAATTACCCCATTATGAAAAATCCACTGACCTTTATTACAGTAATATTATAAATATAATCCGGAACCAAGTTTTTCTCCTGAACATTTTTATGAACGCTAATAACTTTAAACATGTCCTACACAATACAGTAGCTGTGAAAATATTTTAATTTTTTCAATATCTTAATATCATTTCATGAAACCACCATTAAATAATATTTTTCTCATTGAGCCAGTCCTATCATAATGAAATAAGCTATACGCTGAGATACGCAGTAAACATTATTGAGAAAAAAGACACGTGGGCAGCCAACTCAATCGGACAATTTGTGAAAACCCACATGTGCCTTGAAAATGCACGATGTGAAATTTTTCGAATCATAGTCAAAAATTCATTTGACTACAGAATTATAAAACCTACTACCAAGTGCATGGATTTTCATCAAATAAAACAGTAGGTATGTATTATTGGTCTACTGTATAATCTAAATGCACATAGGAAATTTCATGAAACCACAAACAGTTTATGTTTGCAACAATGTTGCATCAATTTATAAACAAAATAACTTATGTGATTGTTTGACATTACCTAAACCTAATTTCGCAATCAAGTCCCCTATAATACTTAACATACATACATACCTACACATTATGTTATGTAGTAGATTTCTACCTATTCCCAGACTCTACATACAAGGTGTAGGCATACATTTATGTTTCATAGATAAGTGTGTAGTTCCTTTAAGAAATAAGTAGGTAGAGATAATAGTAAACAAATTATCCAATTGGAAGATGCATTGATTCAAGATACTTGCGTATCTACTTTGTTTCATTGTTTATATTATTATTACAAACTAACATGCTGAGAGACAAAGATGTGATGTGGCTATGTAAACAAACCTTGGGGATAATCAGAATAACAATTCACTAAATTTAAATTCAATATAAATATTATTAGAATAAATAAAAATAAAATAACAATTGTCTATTCACAGTATTAATCAGAGTTATTGTAAAGTAGTTTCTACTACTACTACTACTACTACTACTATACCACCACGGCATATCCCACAAGTGGGGTAGCCAGCAGATCAGTAAAGTAGTTTCGACATTATATATTTACCTATTCACCGCACCTACATAAAAATTAAAATTTCATTTCGGTATAATTTACCACATAGTTTACGGTACATACGTACAAACTTCCAACATAATATTTGAGATAATAAGAGTAGGTACCGTCAACCATGGCAACTTTACCACATTTTTTTTGAAAAAATAAAATATCTCTGAAATAAATATCCATAAGAGTGAATTATGACTTTATATAAGTTTAAATAATAAAAGGTTGTAAATTTCTGCATACACGTATAAATAAAAGTCAAAAATTAACGAGTTATTGATAAAAATAAATCATAGGTAAAGATGGAAGGAAATGGGCAACTTTACCCACTCACAATATTTTCAATAAACGGGGATTAAGAGTGTAACGTAAGTTGAATTATCATGCCTACCACACTCTCTACACTTGTCTTTGATTTTTATAACTTAAATCATACATTTCCTGGCAACATTGTTAATATTATAATTTGTCTTATGATTGTAGGTAAAGATGCCTTAGCTTCTATGAACATTTTCATACTAATCCATGTTTTATTGTAGGGCTGCCACAAATTATTTTGAACACCTGTCCAATCACGGCAATATTTTTTTATATTTACCTACTCACACTTAATTTTAATTAAATTTCTAATTGAATTTAATATAATAAACACGCGTAGAGCACTTTTTCCCATCGAACTCGGTACAAAAATTATTAAGTAGATAAAAATGTATATATATATGTATTCATGTTGGTAGCCCTAACATTAGGTAAAGTTGCCACCACTTCAAGTGGTGGCAACTTTACCTAAAGTGACTTTTAATATAAAGTAAAATATTTCCAAAAACAGTGAAAATTAAAACATTCTGATTATCTTAATATCTTCATAAGTATGTGCTGTTTAGAATATATAAATATGACTCACCTCAGTTCAGTAATTACACAATAATTATATCAAATTTGGTAAGACTTCCAGAAATGACTGCATGCAAAACGTTCAGAAATATAGATATAACTTGACAGTTATTGCAGTGCTGCCAACGAAAACTTTTTTTAGTATTGCCAGTTAATTAACACACATTCCTAAACTGAAACGACCATACAACTGCTGATACATTTTGTGAAGGAATAGTTTTCTTGAGACCTGATAGAGGTAGGTAAAGTTGCCACTGATAGGTAAAGTTGCCACGTTAGACGGTACTTATTATGTTGTTTGAAAAGTTATTATATGAGATATCGGATTACAAGAAGTATGAGTCTTTCAGATTTTTTGTCAGTTCTTTGAGTACCAATGATATAGTAATCAAATTATTGGTAATCTTAAAGGATATCACTGCCTACCCTGAAAGAATGCCCCTCAAGGGGCTAGGACTGGATAGGATCGTTAAACGTTCACTAGACTTTTTAGTCATTTAATTAATTAATTAAATGGCGGCTTTTAACTAACCATCTAGCCTTTTAGTTAACTGGATAATATAACTATCGGGCGGCGACTGTTCACTATACATTCTATATAAGTACTTGTCAATTGAAATGAAGGTGTTAGCATTGCATTCTAACCTAGATTATTAAACTGCATATAATATGTCATTTGCATATATTATAAAGTATTGAGTACTCGTATTAAATAAGACAATAATAAAAGTTACATATATACAAACTTTACCTTTCTATTGAGCCTGGCACTTTTTAATACGTCAATTATAATTAATACCTTTTATAAATTAGTCCGATAATAGCCGGGTGTCCGATTCGTTATACATAGATACAGGTATTCCTATAAACCAGATTATATCATATTTGTAAAATTGATTCATCTATCGAGGGAGAATACGTATTTAGATACTTTTTTTAATTATGATCTTTTTTGAAACCGAGAAAACATCATCATCGGCGATGAGATGTCAGAAACCGCGAAATGCTGGTTTTTTGTTGGTTTTTACATTTTTTAAATCGTCTTTAATAATGTTACATATTCACGGAAAAAATATATGTTATAGATCAATTCTTTTTCTATTGAATGGTAATGTTTTGAGTTTGGATAGTTTATTTATTTTTTTGATAAAAATTCCGAAAAAAATATCATTTTTTTGTTTTTGAATCACTTTGCTTGAATACCGGGTGGAACAGCGACATATTTTTTTTTGTTATAATGCCTAATAATATTTTGCAGTGAAATGTCATGTAAATATTTTCAACAAATATTAAAATCAGTTTTAAAATTAAAAAAACCTTCAGTTGAGGAACAATTCATATTTGTATGACGTCTTTATTTTTGTCCAAAGAAAGAGAAGGTCTTATACTTTATCTATACGCGCACGAGAGAAAAATGACACAGTCGGTTCCGAGCCGGCTTGCAGTGCGGACGTGGGGTCTGCGCTAATTTTTTGTTTGTTTTTTTGTCATTATTAAATTAGGTATATAATTTCACAATATTTGCATATAAGTCTCGAGTATATAAGTACTACACTACGGATCATACCTTTTGGAAAAATGTATTTTACGACGAATTTAATCTTGATTTTTTTTGCATATTTTATATTTTTTTTTTATCTTATTAAGTACATAATGCAATATATTTATCGAAAACAATATATTTTATACATCTTTTTTATTATTATTATTAAATATGAACAAATAACAAGGAGTAAAATATCCATGTAAAATGAGCAAGCTAATCGCTTCTTCCAACTAACCCATTTTTTTAGTAGGCTTGCCCATATTTACTTTTTTATAAAAAACATTATACTTAAAAAAGAAATCACGACATAATTATCCCATAAGTAGGGTAACCAGCAGAACAGTTGCATGTAATAAACATGCAGGCCGTCTTCTCTGTGCCAATAAAAAAAATAAGACATTCAAGATGGGCGGCAAACCTCATCGCTGAAATTGAGTTGTAATACTTATGTCTTTATTTTTTCGAACACCTCTTTTCACTTTTTTTATTGTAAACAAAAATAACTTTTTTTGTTTTAATACCAGAGCACAACGTTTTTTTAATCAAAATTTAATGTGCTATGATATACCTGCTTGGTTAAAAAAAGAACACCAATACTGTAGGTATTTGAAATATGTATACAAAAAACATTTTGTCGAAAATCCCTAAATTATTACCATCAGTGTAGCTGCATTTAGCTATGCCACCAATAATATAATATATTAGGCATATTATTACAACACGTAGAAATGCATTCTGTGTGTGTGTGCGTGTGTGCAGAAGTACCTACCTAGATATAGGCTAAAATTTTATAGTAGTTATTATTATTATTCTCTTTTTGTTAGAAGTTGTAATTATTATTATTACCTACTAGTGGCGGGACCAGTGGGGTAATGAGCAATTTTATTATTCCACAAATTAATACAAAAATTTAAAAGCACACCTGAATTGAGAAAATGTCTATACCCTTCCCCCCATTTCCTCTTTCACATCGCCAATTTTTCGATTTAGTATAAGACTGAGATATTTCACGATTATATTTATGTTCCGTTGAGCACTCGGTGAAGAATAGGTCAACCACTTTTTTCTGTAAGTTTTCGAGTGTCCTGTAAAAGTCAGGTGTTCGAGAAATTTTTCATTTTAAACTCGGCGATAAGATTTGCCACCCTTCCTAAATGTCCTATTTTTTATTGCGGCTGATGCTGACCACCCCACTTGTGGGATAATAGATTAAAAGTTGCACCCTCCCTCACCCATGAATGTTACAGGAATGTCATCCATACATACTTGTGGGATAAGCCGTGATAGTATAGAAGTAGTAGATATGTAGGTATGTGCCTACAATTTCAAAATTTACCCAAATTTTTGAAATTCTATCCCCCGTCGCCAGATTTCCATTACGATACATAGGAATATTCCAATTTCCATTACGATACATAGGAATATTCCAATATTTTCATACCTATCAGAAATTTATATGAAAAATATGTAATCGGGTGCTATTTTGCATGTGTGGAAAGCACGCCACTGTGTCCTGCTGTGTGATGCACTAGTGTGTCCCCCTCTAACCTCTCCCCTCCCTCTTCATCGCTTCTTTCCGCATTCACTCACTGGACTTTGTAAAAATAATTTGAGTAAATTCGTATGTGTGCTTGTATTGTTTGTGTATTGTGCTACAGAAGTTTATATTAAACAAGCAATAGAAATGCATAGTTATAATCGTTGTGTATTTCATGTTATAGGTCGGTATTTATTGATTATCCTTAAATGTGGCTGCTATCATATATTATATAGTATCTGGTAATGATTTAGACAATATTATTAGACAATTTGAAAAAAGGCACAAAATGTGACCTTGTCTTTATGAACAGTACCCCTTACGTGCAGTTAGTTCACTGAATAACAAATTGTGGGAGATGCCGTGATGGTTTATTTTTATCATAATATGATAAAAATAAACCATCACTATGTAAATAATGTCAACTTCCAAAAAAAAAAATATTTCAATTGATAATAAATACTAGACTATGATATAAAATAAATCGTTAATGTTTTTCAACTAATCTAACCTAAAATTTTCAATTTTCAGAAACCAACATAATAATATCAAAAATTTTATTTATAAAATAATTTTTCTTTCTTTGTCAAGAATTGTTCTAATCATACTTTTTATTTGACAATATTCTCAGGGTAAAGCCGGATACTGAGCTAGTAATATTATAAACGCACAAAACTTTGGTTGAATATTTTGGACTAAGTATTATTTTTATTATTATTATTATTATTAATCCTTGGTCCTGACTATGAGCTGAGAAAATAATAATATCAGCGGAACTTCGATACTCGTATTGAGATGCACTATTATTATTATTTATACCGTCGTGTCGTATTGCACTAACACATTCAAATATAACATTTGTCTTAATACACACATCTAAGCAATAAAGGTGTTCTCCTATTGGATAATTTGGCGGAATTTTTTTATTATATACTAAACGACATTTTACCTAATCATGATATTTTATTTGAGTAGGTCTTCCTCTTAAGTCCTATTTAGCCACTCATCATTGAATTTGTTAAATTGCATTGGCATGGAGAGGACGACTATCATGTTTATGATAAGCAGCTGGTCCGCTGGCTATCCCACTTGTGGGATTTGCCGTAATTGGATGTATGGATATTCAGAACTTTTACATTTGCTTAATAATTATATTATATACCTACCTAATTATAATCGGAAATAAACTTTCCTTCAGTGCTTAATATTTATGTTATAGAAAGTCGGTACATTGCTTATTTCATCAAATTATTTCATTTCTAGAACAACTCATCTTTCTACAAGCATACAGACAACGATATAGACAATATATTCTACAAAGATATAGACAAAGATAATAATATAAGTTCTTTGGACACAATATCGCCAAAGTTTACCATGTACCGAAATTCCCAAAACAAAAGAACATCAATTAAAAGCTTGTATTTAAAATTATATTTATCTAACCTTTCAGGACTGAATATTTTACTATTAATCGTATATAAAACATGAGAAAATAACCAAATTCATAGAATAATAATTAGTAATCCTGGCTGAAGTTTCAAAACATCCCCAAAAAAGAACAATAAATGGTCCTTTCTATTACTCTATTACCATATCAACAATTTATTTAGCCTAGAATTATTTTGTATCCACTCTTACTAATTCTGAATCTATGGATGTTGGTATTTGCTCTTAACAAAACAAAATGATGGAATATACTTGTATATATTTTTTTTATTTTTTTTAATATACTTGTATATATTTTTTTCCACTGGAGCGACGTTTGCGGAGTCACTGCGGCGGGCTGAAGACAGACCAGGGTGGGCCGGACTGCTGCGAGAAGTACCGCATGAAGGTCACGATCCTCAGCATTGAGGGACCGATTTCGATGATGATGATGATGATATTTTTTTTAATTTTTGATTCTTTACCATACCATAACGGCATATCGCAAGTACAGACTAACTGCATGTAATAAACATAAACATAAACATAACATACGAGAAGTACCGCATGAAGGTCACGATCCTCAGCATTGAGGGACCGATTTCGATGATGATGATGATGATATTTTTTTTAATTTTTGATTCTTTACCATACCATAACGGCATATCGCAAGTACAGACTAACTGCATGTAATAAACATACAAATTGTATTTCCCGTGGCAATAAAAGTAAAGACTTTAAGGATGGGAGGCGAATCTCATCGGTGAACTGAAAATGCTAATTGTCTTGTACGAGTTGTTTTATGAACATCTGACTTAGAACTCTCGAAAACTTACAGAAAAGATTACCCTATTAGTTTAAAATCTGGTCACTAAATTATCTTCTAGTGATCCCGTCACATCGTTCGAGCTGTTACACCGATTCTTTTTCAGTTCATGGTGCTAGGTTGTGGAACCAGCTTTCACTTAAAACCCGAACTTGTACTTCTTTTTATAACTTCAAGAAAGAAGTTAATGGTTGCTAGTCTTCCGTCTCATCTACTTGTATAGAGGTTTCCCATGGTTTTAAATCTTTTTTTGTACATTTATACACAATGAGCAATCCTGACCCATTCCTACCACTTATCCTATTCCCGTATCCCATCATCTATGTCGTGTCACGTATCCGAAATTGTTTTATATTTGGGTAGTTTTTTATATATATATATATATATATATATATATATTATTTATATTTGTTTAGTATTTATTTGTATGTATATAATATCTTCAATTATTTATTTTATTTATTTATTGTTTTTATTTTAGTTTTTGTTTAATGGGTTAGTTGGAAGATATCGCGCTTCTGCGATAAACTCGCCCATTGCACATTTTTTTTGTATAGTTAAATTGAATATTTTCATATGTTGTTTTTTTTGTGCAATAAAGTTTTTTATTATTATTATTATGTTTTGACATTAAAATATGTATGCATTGTCTATTGTACTCTAATACTTAGATGAATATTAGTTCTGCTAATATTGTATGCAACAAGATCTTCAGCATAATAGGGAGCAATAGATAGGTACATTATCATAGATGCATACCAACTAGATAAGTACTTGTACAAACATCAAAAGACCGATGGCAGTGGCGCGACTGGACTTTTTCTTTTTAATGAAAATAATGCATTGAATAACAAATATATACATCTTAGGATAATGAGTCACGCCAAATCTAAAAGATTTGTCGGCGTGTTCTCTTATAACATACTATATACATATATTAACTTAATACGACATTAATCTAAATACAAAAATAATTATAAGTTATATATAAATCCACACTTTATTAACCATTTCTTGACTAATTTTTTTGCAATATTTTTACTCTTGCATTTCTTAATAGATACCGGCATCATATTAAGTATTTTTGGCACGTTATATTCAAATGTTCTTTTTCCGTATTTATTATTGAATTTACTTGATGTATTGATCATGGTTTCCTTATGAAAATTTGTATTTATCCAGAAAATACCCAACTTCTCAAATTTCTAATCCTCCCCTCGTATTTCACCATATTTTGAATTCGAGATATTTAACATGCAGGCCGTCTTCTCTGCGCCAATAAAAAAATAAGATATTCAAGGTGGGTGGTAAACCTCATCGCTGAATTTGAGATGTAATATGTCTTTATTTTATCTTTATTTATTTTTTTCGGCATATCACACAAGTAGGCAGTGATGGTGTGTAGTGTAGTATATTTAACGATCTCGTCGTTTTTGCTTAACCCTTTCAGACAAAATCAAGCTTTTGCTAGGCATGCGGTGCTTTTTTACATATATGGAAGCCACGCCGCTGATCTATGGCACGCATTTGATTTTCAATTGACCATATTATGTGTTAATATTAGTGTAACATGCAAAGCACCATTTCTTCCTAGTTCTTCTTTCATCAAACCGATAGTCAGTGACGGTCTTAGTTTTTACGAGGCTCCATAATTACATTGGTTACATAATTTCAAATCAATACAAAGTATCATTACCGGAATGTTAGGTAGGCACCTATTTTTTTTAAAATTAATTGTGGCGCATGGTATTGGATGATAGCTGATCTTTGAATGATTAACCTGTTTTCTTACTTTATTTATGTAGTTATTGTCTGTTTTGTGCTTATATATTTATAAAAAAAAAAAATAAAAAAAAAAAATATCAGTTATTCAATGTACAGAGGGCGAGTTTATCGCTAGAATGAAATGTCTTTCAACTAAACCGTTAACTAACTGATAACTAACCAATAACAAACTAATTTTCACTCTATTGCGCCGTAAAAACCGCTACTGCCTAAAGTATGATGAAGGACTATGAGATTTATTGGCGCATGATAAAAAATTATGAAGATTTTCTTCCGGTCTTTGCTATGCATATACATGATGATCATTAACAACTGGCAAGTCCATCTAAGTAGGTACCTAATATTTCCGGGTTAATTGGAAGACATCGCATCTTAGCGATAAACTCGCCCTCTGTACATTGACTTGTATCACTGATATTTATATGACACTGTTTTATTTTGTAATATTGTAACCAGTGTACAGTGAATAATAAATTAAATAAATAATATTTGAATGAATTTCGAAATTCACTACTAATTGTTTGCGCTGTGGTTGAATATAAACAATTTTATATAAATAGGTTAAATTACATATCCTCGTTGGTTTATATTATATACTTACAATTATTCATACTAATTGTAATTCACGTACTTACCTAGATTTTGATTCATGGGTTCTTAAGAATCGCTTTGTTGCACAATCGATATCACAAATAATTTCGAACGATAAAATTAGTTTTTAAGAGTGTTTTAGCTTAACCTGAATTATTAAACTTTAAAGAATGCAGAACAATGGTCACCCTTTATTAAATAATTAACTTCATGAAGGACACCTCGCATGTTTGTTAATTTTTTTATTTTTTTTATGACTGGGAGTCATAAATTGTTATGGACATCTAGTAATGGTACGATGACTTGGATAGATTGCACATCGTGTATATATAATTATTATTTGACACTACTGCTAAATTGTAAATTTTTAAAGAATATTGATAATGTGGAGAGGAGACCTAGAACAGGCAGAAGAAGTGTTGGTAGGCCTCAAGCACGATGGTCGGACGACATAAGACGGGTTGCAGGGGTCGGCTGGATGCGGTCTGCCCAGGATAGAGAGCTGTGGAGATCAATGGGGGAGGCCTATGTTCAAACAATGGACGCAGGGAGGCTGACATGATGATGATGATGATGATGATGAATTGATAATGAATAATCGGTGATAATAATCGCCATAAATAGGCTCGCAACTTTTGTGGGACTTGTATAAATCTTTGTTTTATTTTTTTTTACAATATTTTTATATTTATATATATAGCATTACATTAATTTTTTATTTATTATTCTATTTCATTCATAAATACACATTATACATTGATATTACAATAACAAAATGATATTACACACAGTAAAAATGCTCCCTCCATAAGCAACTAAATGCTTGTGCGGAGGGTCGGATTTCAACTATAACATTAACACACATATAAGAATCAGCTAGAAATATTAATACACATAAGAATTAGTTAGAAATAGCAAACTTTATGTTCTCATGTACATTCACCAAACGTTCAACAAAATCTACCAGCACAATACAAAATTAAACCAATACAATTATTCACAACGTCAAAACAATATACAAATCAATTGGATCAATTTTCCTCTCATCAACATTAACACAAACACACATATACACAGAAATATATCACTTTTACGCGATTCAGTGCTCAATGATGACATCATGAGCCTGAATATTATTAAATGTTGGCTACCCGACTTTTAGGAGATTGCGTTATGGTATAAATCTTACAAAAATGGTTGTTGAAATCTTGTAAGAGCCATGAAAGAGTTAGACGTGTTTGTGGTGTATGTTGTGTATATTTTTTGAAACAGACGATTGTGTTAATTTTGTATTTTAAAATTATTGAAAATATTGTATCACTATGCTAACACTTGAATCAAAAATAAATAAAATGCAATAAATTGATTAATATATATATACCTATTTACAAGTATTTTGTCGAATTTAATGTTCTTATTGTTTTTAATTTTAATAACTTTATACAATCGACAATGACAGTTAATGTAACTCGTGCGTTTCTGCAGTTTGAAAATAACATTACAACATTTTTAAAAACATGAATTAATGGTACATATGTAGTTAATGTTTATTCTGCTAATATTGAACAAGTCAAATTCGTTAACAGTAAATTACAAGATATAAAATGAATATTTTATTAATGAATAGGTAATAAAGGTGGGAATTTAAAGAAAAATAATGTAAGCGTTTGTATTAGATTAGAAAAATAAATAAAAGTCTAATTATATGCCGTGAAGAATGTTTGTCGTTTCACCTGGCGCTTTGTAAGATGCCAATTTTTGTTCTCTAAAACAAATGACTGCTATTATTACGCTATTAGTTAAAATAGTATTTTCTCTGACATGTTGACTCAGGGAGTATTCATGAAATAAAAAAAAAACTGTTATAAGTTTAGAATTGTGTCAATATTCGCGCCTTTGATAAATGACAAATGTGGCGAATGAGCTGATAAATAGGGCTGTCATCGGATAGAAATAATATATTTATTATAAAAATTTTAGTGATTTAATGAGGTCGATAAGAGATCAAAGAATGTAATGTTATTTTCAACAGAAAAATATTTGTGAGCTTTGAATTATACATCGCTGTGTAGAAGATGGACGATATTGAATTCGAGGGTGAATGATCTTTAATTGTTTAAATGGATCTAGCCAGGATCTGTCAAATATCTGTGTCATAAAGACATGGTTTGTTAGATTTAAAAGGATCAACAGAGATAAACAGGGATCTCTGGAGGATATAGGGCCAAAGGAAGAAGGTACTATGTATGTTCGATGTTTGGGCAATATTTTCAATTACGGTGCATTCAATGAAATGCTACCTATGGTTGACATAATGTATGCAAATGAATACGGATTTTTTTTATATATTTAATAAACACAGAACGCGTTACCTATAAAATAAGTCCATATTACCTATGTTAATCAAGTCCATTATTAAGATTTGAAAGAAACCCATCTAAGGCATGTATAAATTTTATAAAAACTTCACAATTTGCTTTAAATCTTCTCAAATCGCTTTATTGTAAAAATAAATATGTAAATAAGGCATGCATGATATTACTTCGAGGCAATGTCTTCCAATAAACCTAAATGTATCCATTAAACCTAAGACTTGTCGCATTTAAATACACATATTTACATAATACCTGATATGCAATGTGTTGGTACAAGAGATTTATTATTTTTAAAAGTTTTAAATTAAAATGTCTAAAAGCACAAAATTTATGAGCATCATATGGGAGTATACGTCGGCGGGTGCCAAATATTTCCGCATTGCTTTTTATTCTTTCACACTTTTGAAACAGAACCGGCTGAAAATTGTTATGTTCGAGTGCTATATATTGTATGTAGATGTATATTACACACTTAAAGCAATTTTTTTATTTCGTTTGACCTTGATTTCATGAAAGAATTCTATGTACAACTACATATATAATTATACACATATAATAATATGTATGTAGGTACAACAATCAGAGGTGATTCATTAATATTTTTAAACGCGGTTTATTTCTTTCTCATGATCCATTCAAGTCAAGTCAGTGACCCATTTACTAAAATGTGGGCAAATTTATACGAAATCCATTCTTATATTCCGTTTTTATCCGTTTACATTTTTTACCATTGATGTGAGAACAGCTGGAAGAGAGATGATGAGATTTTGTGCGAACAGTCCACGAGTTCGTATTAGTCTTGAACATAAACATGAAACAATTTTGAATAGAAATATGCATTTTATCAGTACGAAGGTGAAAGTTTCAACAGGAAGTTAGTAAATCAGACGCAATAATAATTCGTTAAGACAAATCTGAAATACTCGAAATCTTTTGACCAATTCAAATAAAATTTAATATTCTTTGATATTTGATGTAGATTTATCATCATAGATTTTTGAAAAAGTGTCGCTAGGAAATACTCAGTTTTTTTTTCGAAAATCGATCCAACTGATTATTTAAGAATCCCATCTTGGTTATGTTCGGATATTTGTCATGAGTTAGAAACTAAAACTTTATTACAAGAGGTTGCTTAGTTATCTGTCATCCTCTTCTAATATCCTCTAATATCGTGTGATATCGAATTTTCTAACATTCGCTATTGAGAAACGCCTTCAGTCCTGCTCAGCACAAAGCAGCGTTTCTACAAAACCTTCTCAACATTGACTACTCCCGGATATTCTAGAGCCAAAAATTACTTCACTCCTGAGAAATCAAATTAAGAATATTCAAAAAGTATAACAACTAGGAACACTGTTTATTTTTCATACTAATAATTACAGGCTCGAGAATTATTCGCTTGACAATGTCAAACTATCTCGACGAAAGCGCTTGAGTATTATTTAATCATTAGTGTGAAAATAAACAGCATTAATGTTTTGATACACTTTTGAAATACTTATAAATGTTTTTGCACAATGTAGACTCACAAATCCTCGAGCAATTAAATTAATTAATTGCAATAATTAGGCGGCAATCACATTAATAAATATTTGTTTGAACATTAAACTTCCACAAGATATTATAGTTGATAGTACAGCTGATACAAAATAAAACGATTTTTTTTAATATTGACATCAAGTGGTTTGAACGGTATGTTATAATTATTACAATTACATTAATAATATTATTAAATGTGTTAATGACCTTGCTTCGCAATGTAATATACAGTCTTTAGATGTATCATTGCACACATCAGCATCGGCTGTAAAGATAAAAATCCACAAATAAATTCTTCGTTATTACATAACAATACAAACAAAATTATTATGTGTATGTGTTTTTACATCACATATAATTATTATGAAGACGCATTCCATGTACATATAAATTATGTATATGCCAGCGGCGTGTCTAGAGTTTTCACAGTGGGTAAGCCAGCCCACGAAATAGATTTATAAAAAAATATATTACTACTGTTTCAATTTCTATTAAACTATCACGGCATATCCCACAAGTGTGGTAGCCAGCAGACCAGTTGCGTGCAATAAACATAAACTGTCAGTCATCTCAGTGTCGACAAAAAATTTAGACATTTAGGATGGATGGTAAACCTCATCGCTGAATTTAAAATGTAAAATATCTTTACCGTCCCGTGGAGCACCCGGTAAAGAATTGGTCTCCCACTCTTCTACGTAAGTTTTCGAGTGTCCTGTAAAAGGCAGGTGTTCGAAAAAATTAAGACATTTTACATCTTAAATTCAGCGATGAGGTTTGCCACCCATCCTGAATGTCTTGATTTTATATTGGCACGGAGAGGACAGCTTGTATGTTTCTTACATGCGGCTGGTCTGCTGGTTACCCCACTGGTGGGATATGCTGTAATGGTATAGTAGTAGTAGTAGTAGGAAATATCTTTATTTTTTTTTCAACTTTTACTGAACTCTAGAATTTTTTTACTGAATTCTAGGAAAGAGAAGGAGATCAATTCTCCACGTAATATAATAATAAATAAATAAATATCACAAAATAATAAAATATGTCAAATTGTACTCCATGTACGTTTACTAGTCACCCATTCATTATTAAACCGCTCCAAATATTGCTTAATTTCGGTGATAGAACAAAAACCGACGCATTGAACTACATAGAATAAAAATTCTCGTCATGTTGTCCGTACCTATCTACATTAGCACATCGTTTCTGTGTAGCGTGTCCCAGTATAAATGACAGCGAATTAATAAGGTGATGAACGAGGCAGAAATATAACACAAATTTAGAGAAATACACATTTTCAACCACACGTGCAAGCGAGAAAAATTGTATGATATTTCTTAGTTTTTTTAATACATATTACACATTTGGACACGCCAAGTGCTAATGTTAATAACGGACGTAGTATTTGCACTGATTTGCCCGAAATTTTAAATACTCTGATTGTTAATCTTGAAATATTTTTTTAAATTATTCTAAAGATTTAAAAATCATTTAAAGCCCAGCTTTTGGGGTTGTACGCAAGACACGCCATTGGTGCATGCGTACTGTTTCTAATGTAATCATCTCGTTGAGAAACTGTTGATAAGAGGTACGCTGTATCTTTATAATACAATGTTTTAAACAAAGTAATAAATAAGATTGTGGATAGGAGTCTTTCGACGTGGCAATATTTAAGACGAGAGTTTTTAGATCAGATAAAACGCTAACCGACCATGATTTTATAAAAACGGAATATCTTAAAGTAGATTATAAATAGTATTATTAAAGAGAGATATGTTGAAACAATTAAAGGAAGTAAATACATACAGCAATGAGATAAGCGAGAAAAGTCTACAATGTCAATGAAAATAAACTATCTAGGTACGTACAATCATTTTATTCAGTCAGCACAGAGTATAATGTTATGATGTGTGGTAAAAGTCTGAGAGATCATATTGTGCGCAACAGTGCTTTACGAGAAGAATGTAGAATGAAAGTTTTAGTAATGAGAGAGATGAATGTAAATAAGTTGCGATAGTTTGGGCATGTGGAAAAAATTAATGAAGACAGAATAACTAGCCTGGAGGTAGAGTCTCGGCCTCGTGAACAAGGGGTCCGTGGTTCGATACCAGGTGCTGGCAAACTCCCCTTTCACGACACAAGCTTTTAGTAGCTTACTGTGAAAGGTGTATGAGGTTGTATTTGGGTTTATAACAAAAAATGGCGACCGGTGTGGCGCGGAGGCTAACGCACTTGCCTTTGAGTCACGAGGTCCCGGGTTCGATTCCCGGCCAAGGCAAAATGAAGAATGACCTTTTTCAGATTGTCCTGGGTCTGGGTGTTACATGTATATGTGTTTAGTGCATTGTATATGTGTATCGCCGTGTTAGTACCCATAATACAAGATTCATATCTTAGTTTGGGACTAGCTCGGTCTGTGTGAATTGTCTATACGTGTTATGTTATATCTTTTAAAAAAAAAAAAAAAAAAAAAAAAAAAAAAAAAAAAAAAAAAAAAAAAAAAAAAAAAAAAAAAAACTAAGAAAATATAGTTGGTTGAGAAGAATAGTGCTAGGTGACGACAAAATCATATAAACCAAATTCTACAGGACGGACACGTTTTGAAAACATCGAATAGGACAGCATGCTCAAGTAATAGTATGAAAGTGACGGAAGCATGCACAATGCGGTGTTCGATCCTTCTTGTCTGCTTTACAAGGGAAGAGACAAACTTGTCTATCAGTTAATCAATGTTTAAGTATTTCAATTATTGCACAATATGCAACCTTGAGTATTTTTATTGCCTTTAGTCAATAATCTTTTACCTTACTTACTCACTTGTAGATATTTTCTATACCACTGCTAAATAGAAGCCTGCCCCATATTTCTCTAAGCACCTCTGTCATGGGCTTTATGCAATCAGCTAGCAGCGATTCTTCAATTACGCCATCGTTTAGGAGATCTTTCTTTGATTATTTTATCTTCACAAAGTCTGTACTAGTGCCAAATGCTGCATAAATAACTTGTCATCAAAAATATTTACAGTAGGTTAGTCAAATGAAAAAAGAACTAGATCTTCACCATCATTGCACTTCCTCTAAAACGTGTGATCATGTGTTATAAGTTACCTACATACAATTAAGTGAATGATTTTTTTACAGCTATTTTAATGTGATCAGCAGTTTTGATGACAGAGATTAATTATATACTGTCAAAATATTGAAACTGTAATAAGTAGGGAATATGTCATCAAACACGAAGACTACAAGGAAAGTAACAAAACTCTTTGGCATCAATATAATAAACTTGTTCAATGTAATCTTTAAAGGTATTAGAGATGTAACGGATTGTTACATGGACGCCGATTCCTTTACTCAACACGTGGTCGTTCTTGGAAATTTGAACCACGTAGTTTTCGTACTCCGCAGTTTTTCACACCCAGACCTGAGTCAATAACACACTTTCGCGTCACGTTCCCGCTCCGTTAGCGTTCGGGTGCAGACGATGTTGCGCCAAAGTGTTAATTTTCGTAACTATTGTGTATCTTAGCAACGAAATTGACACTTGCTTGCAACTTCGTCTATACTCGAACGTTAACGGAGCGGGAACGTGACGTGAAAGTGTGTTATTGACTCAGGCCTCGTTGTAGATAAATACACCCCCTTCGTCATCCTTTCAGCTCAAAAATAATTATAAAAACGAGATAGGTAAGTATTGCGGTGGTTCTAATTATAAAACGGCGCTAGATAAATTGTCTAGCTCATAATTATTATTATTATTTAGGTTTGCTGGAAGACATTGCCTCAAGGCAATATGAACGTCTTTTGTTCAATTATTAATCTTGACAATAAATTGTTTATTATTCATCAGTTAATTTACTGCATCACGACATTTACCACAACCAAGCTATTGACATATAAAAAAATTAACTATACATGGAATGAACCTACAGATTGTCCTCTAGGTGGCATATACATATGAAGTGTTAAGGATAGATGACATACCTCATCGAAGGTTTACGTCTTCCTTTTCTTTTCTAGTCTACGTAAAAAAAAGTGAAATTATTTTCCTTCTCAATTTTCTGATATCGGCCTTTGCCCCTTTAGACAGGGGCACAAATGGCTTGTCTGTAGAAAAAAATATGCAATGTCGAAAATGTACAAAATTTAAAAATATAAATGTCGAAAAATATGCGAATATTCGCGAATGTGAATGCGATAATGATTCGGCACACCACTACCATGAGATACATCTGTAGTTTATATTGTGCGAGTATCAACTTGTTCTAGGCTTTGCCATTTTTGTATCACCGTCGACTCGGCGTTTTGTTTTAATCGTGTTATTTATTACATTGATAAACTGATGGAATCGCGAAAGACAAATGTTTTTAAATTAATGGTTCAATCTACTTTGATTGATTAGAGCTACTCAGTGTTGAAGAAATGATAAATATAATAACTGATTGGTATTATTTTCCTCAAGCCAATATAACTACAATTGTAGTATATTAATCTACAGGTCTTCCACTTGTTTCTGAGAGTTTTTGAGTAATTATTTATAATTTAAAAGTATTTAAATGATGTACACTATATTACATGATTTATTTCATATATCTATAAATAAATAAATACTTTATTCAATCAATCAATAACAATGTACAAATGTTGAAACAATTTATCACAAATATGGCTACAATTAAGTTGCAGCAGCCTCACTAGATTGTTTGAATATTTTTACTACACCATCACATCACATCCCACAAGACCAGCTGCATGTAAATAACATGCAAGCCATCCTCTTTGTACCTCATCTCATCGTTGAATTTAAGATGTAAAACGTCTTTATTTTTTCGCACGTCTGCCTTTAACAGAATACTCGAAATCTTAAGGAAAAGAGAAGGAGGCCAATTTTTTGCCAGGTAAATGTTTCGCAACTGCTAAGCTTTTGAAAATATGAGTTAAGTTTTCGAGATTCCTGTAAAAGGCAGTTTTCGTAAATTATCCCACATAATATCCATACAACATTTTCAATTTAGCGATGAGATATACTATCCATCTTTAATGTCTTATACCACTATGGATAAGATGACTTTGTATGTTTATTGCATACAGGTGATCTGCTGGATACACCACATAGGTAGCTAGTGGAATAGCTGGGTGTATCAAATATGCACGCCATTCCCTCCATACCTAGTATTCAAACGGGTGGCAAACTCATAAGTAAATTGAAAAAATTGTGTATCTGATTTGTAATATTTCACGACACTTAAAAACAGTCTACAGTTTTTTTGTGAATAATAATTACACAGTTAATTGTTGCCGCCGAGTTAAAGTTAGTTCAAAACAATAATATTCGAGTCGATCTGATAATCTTGGTATGATAGTCAAGTGAGAATAATCGTTAATTACTTTTATTAATATCCATAAAGAGCACTCTATCGAAACTTCCTGGTTTCTTCTCCGGCACATTGACCTTACATATGTAATATATAATTACTACAATACATCATTTATTATTATTATATATTACAGTCAGGGCGGTGTGTGAATGAGAACATGTTGTTCAAGACAAAAATAAACTATTTCATATTGTTTGATACATAAACTTATTTTGATTCAAGTACTTGTCTTAAAATAAGCAATTTCATTTCGACATGTTTAGTTTATAATGTTTAATTTACTGAACGACGGTTATTGGTGGAAGTTTGTCAGATAAAATTAGATTATTAAATAAACAAATGTTCAGTAATATCACTTGTAGCTTTCGAGAGCTTGCTCACAAATTAATAAAGACACAAGTGGCATTACTAAATGTTTGTATTAGTTTATAGTTTTATTAGACAAATATAAAGAAATCTTTGTTATTTCTTCATTTACACTTGTATATTTTTTATGTTTAGATTTGATCACATCCCAATACATTCAATTATATAGAAAATCAATATACAGAGGGCGAGTTTATCGCAGAGACATGATGTCTTCCAACTAACCCAAATACTAAATAGTTAACCATGTTATATTATAATTTACACATAATGCAACTTTATATTGTATTTTTTTTATGTGTACTGAACGAAATTGTCAGCAAAAAAATGCGCCTTTTGGTGTTCTTTTTATTATCAATGAAAGTTTTTTAATAATTATATTTTTGTTGAACATACAAACAGAATTAAATAGCTTGTTAGTTAAGTATTTTTGACAGGCTTTGGATTTATTTGACTAACTTAATGCTGTATCTAATAAAATAAACTGTTTGATGCCTAATAATGAAAAAATATTAATCATCATAAAAAAAATATATAAAAAATTCAAACTTACAAAATATAATAACTATTTCTGTATAGATTTGTAAACTCAACCAATAACTAAAGAAAAAATAATGATAATGATAAATCTAATGAATTGATAAATTCGGAGAGAACTGAGGAACAAAGTTTGATATCAGTACTTATAATTTAATTTAATTTAATTTAAAAAATGCTATATCAGATTTGTGTCCACCTGCAATAAATGCATTGTTAAACGGAAGCCGTATGATTCTATAAATATCAGTAAAAAAACATCTTTATCTATCTATAATATAATGGCATGTTTCACATGAACACATGTATTTTTGTGCAGTTCTAAAATTATTAATATTTTGTTTTTTTTTTTAATATCTTGACTAGTGACTTAAATTTGTCTTTTAATGAATTTATTGTATTTGTATTTAAATTTTCATTTTTATTTTTTGACTTTAACTTGAGTATGTTTTGTCTGTTTTTATATTTTTGTACATGTGTTGAATGATTGTGTGATACCTATTTTAAAGTTTATCTGTATACTTATAAAGGTTATTGCCGTATATTGTGTTTAAATAAATAAATAAATGAAGGGTAGCCGGCAGATCAGCCGCATGCAATAAAGATGCAAACAAAAAATTAAGACATTCAGGATGGGTGGCAGACCTCATCGCTGAATTTAAGATGTAAAATGTCTTTAGTTTTTCGAACACCTGCCTTTTACAGGACACTTGAAAACTTACATTAGTAACATAATTATATTACTTTCATTTACTTATTGCATAACTCGACCCTACTCGTCTGTAGTATCAGTCGTGCCTCACTACAACATTTCCTATACGAGGTTATTGGACAGTAATAATTAATTTGTCTAGTACGGGTGTGAAGATTTCATGACGTGGATCAAACCGCGATTGCTTTCTGCTAGTTTAGTTGTTTATACTGAGCTCTTTGTGCTTCTAAGATATACATAAATAGCATTATGTTGATGGTTCAAAGCACAAAAGACACAAGCAAACTATTCTGGTAAAATGAGTTAATACATTATATTGTACAAGATCGGTTGCAACGCCTTCTATGTCCCGATTACACAAAACTAAAACTCAATGCCACATTAAATTTATTCAGTTTTTTGTGCACAAATTTAACATGTCACATAAGATATTTGAAAATGCATTTATATCGACTTTCTTGATTCTTAAAAAGCATATGTCAATCAAAGACATCTTCTCAATTAATTTAAAAAGACTTAGAAATTGGAACATAGTTAATGCCTCTAAAATAAGAGAAAATTAGTTTATTAATATTGAGAATCTCAAACTAACAAAACCTGTTTTGTCTCAACTGTCAAACGTGGACATGTGTCTTCTGTGCTTTAAACCATCGATAAGTACAAGTCTAGTCAATTCATTCATTTACCAGGTTAATTAATTTTCTATCGTCGCGTAACCACACAAAGAAGACAATTATTTAATTCACCCACTGTGGTTTAATCATAATATTAAGCAATACTAATGGTTACTTGGTACAAATCTTAGCGAATATCATTTTTACACAATACTAGAAATCAATTATTACATACATACATAATTTGTGGATCCTTCCACGTAGGTACTCACAAAAATGCATATTTAGACCTAGTTAACTAGCCACGTCTAGAATGATAATAAACTTGACTTAATTGAAAGATAATTTCATTAATTGTATCGGCATTTACTTTGTAACACTTCATTTTAAATTATCAAATAAAATAAAATAAATATTTATTATTTTTGTTTCGT